>VWZW01003549.1:784816-859398 GCA_013397115.1 Edolisoma coerulescens | reverse complement strand
AGGCATGAACTGGAAGAGAGAAAGGAAAAGGAAGGCAGGAAACCCTCTCCGCGCTCTGCCGGGACCGGCGGGGATGCAGAGCCTGCCCGGGCCGGGAGAGCCAATTCCAGGGCTGTCCTCGGGCCGAGACATCGCCTCGGAGCTCCTGCGGGTGTCTAAAAGCCCCGGGGCCGTGTCCGCGCTATCATCCTTGCCCCCCGTCGGGGCGCGCAGCGGGCGCGCCGCGCTCCCCCCGCGCAGCTGTCGGTTCGCTTGGCGGGGATCAATAGAGCCCCGGGCCGGCCCCGCCCGGTGCCCCCGCACATGGGCCGCTCTCATGCGGAGCCGCGGGGCCGGCGCGGGGGGGCGGGCCNGGCCCCGCTCCGCCGCCCGGGAAGGCGACAGCTGCGGGCTGCCGTCAGGGGAGCGCTCCCCGCGGCCCCCGGTGACATGTGTCGGTGGGGATGAATGAGGGGAAGGAGATGAGCATCTCGTGTCCATCAAGCACCAGTTTTTTACAGCGATTTTTTTTTTTTTCTTCTCCTTTCCCAGGCGTTAGCGAAAGCATCTGCTTCTCCCCTGCCCCCCGGGGGGCGCGGGCCGTGCCCACCCCCTCCCCGCGGGGCTCCGGGGTGCCCCCGCAGCGCTGCGGGTCCCAGCGGGGCTCTGTCCGCCCGCCCCGGCCCACGCGAACCCCCCAAAGCCCCGCTCGGGAGAGGAGGCAGCGCGGACCGAGGGGGGCAGTGGGGACAGCGGGGTGCCCCCCTCCGCCTCAGCCCCCCCAGCGGGGACCCCGACCCAGAGCAGGCGTTTGAGAGGCCAAAATGCCCGCGCTTGTGGCCGGCAGGATCTGAAAATCCAACCCCACCATCCCCGGGCTACCCCGGCCTCCTGTGCCCCGCGTGTCCCCGCGTGGGGCACCCACGGGAGCCCGAGGGGCGGGGGAAAGCCCCCGAGGGACAGCACCGCGTGCCGCCCCCTTATAGGGCCGGGTGTTTGGGACGGGAGGGATTTTTTTGTTTTTCATTGTATTTTGCAATTCCCGGGCCGAGCCCCCAGCCCCAGGCGGGGCCGAGCCCACCCGAACCCCGGGGGGAGCCGGCCAGGATGTTCCAGAGCAAGCCCGGCCGGCCCCAGTGCTGGAAAAGAGGGACATTAGGACAGTAAAAAAAAGAAAGAAAGAAAGATAAGAGGGAAATTAGAAGATGTTTTAAAAAGGGAAATTTTAAAACTAAAAAGAAAAAAAAAAAGGGAAATTAAGAGAGGAAAAAATTAAAAGAAAAAATAGAGAGTGTAAGTAAAATGGTAAACGAGACCCAAATAAAGAGAGAGGGAAAATAAAAGAGTAAAAAAAAAAAAAAAAAAAAAGCCAAACAAACCCAAACTCAAATTCATTTTAAATCTAATACCGAAGAAAAAACCCAAGTCCCTTTCAGGCGAGTTTAAATTTGCATTTTATTGGTGTCGTTCCCGTCTTTTTAGTTAAACATCACCCTGTTTATCATCCCCTTTCCCCACCGCTGCGCTCACTAATGGGATTTCTCTCTCCTTTACGGGGTACCGGTGCCGCACGACCCCCCGAGCCCGCTCGCCGGGGACACCGCGGTGCCTCGTGGAGCATCCCCAGCGCTCCCTCCCTTCCGAGCCTGGCAAAAACTTCCCTCCCACGCACCGACAGACGCTTTCCACCACATCCATCCCCCGACAGCACTAAGTTTTCCCTCTTTCCCCATTTATTTTAAATTTGATTTTATTTTTTCCCTTCATTTTAAACCTTTCTCAAGGACGGCGCACTGGCTCGGGGATGATGCCGGGCTCGGAGCGGGGCCGGTGACCGGCAGCTTCCCCGAGGGGGCGGGGGCAGGGGGAGGCCCTGAGCTCCGGTCCCGACCCCTCCGCATCCCGGGGGTCTCTCGGAGCCCCCCCCGCCACCCCGGGCGACGCTGTGGGGGGACAGCCCGAGGAGAAGGTGGGGGTCACACCTCTCCCCCGTCCCCAGCACTTTCCCCCGCAGAAAGAGCGCCTCCGCCTGATTAAATATATATGCGGTTAATGCACTATCCAAATATTGAAGTTAAGATGTAATTAAGGCTGTAGAACATCCCCGCGCAATAAACCCCACGGCTGGACAGGATCCATCGCCAGGTTTGTTTTAAAAGAGCTTGGGAAAAAAAAAAAAGAAGAAGAAGAAAAAGATCTTTAAATTATGTATTAGAAGGTCCCAGTTTATCCTGCCACACTCGGGTCGATGCTGAGGGTAAACACCACACCGTCGCCCCCCGGCTCCGCTCGCCTTTCCCTTTTCTTTTATTTCTTTTCTATTTATTTTCCTTTTCCTTATTTATTTTCCTGCCCCCCTCCCCCGTGATTAGCCCTCCCGGCTTTCTTCCCACGTCGCTAAATGTTGTCGCTTACACTCCGAGCTCATGCATTGTTTATGGGAAATATAGTTAATAAATAATTACAAATCCGAGGTGTGCGGCTCTGCCTTTGACTGACGGGGAAGTGTCCGGGCAGGGGCCGGGGCTGGCCGGGGGTCCCCGAGCCCGGCGGGGGTGCGGCTGTGTGACAGCCGAGCGGGATCCTTCACTCCTTAAAGGGCAGATAAAAGACGAATAAAAGAGAAAAGAAAGAAAAGTGGAGAGGCGGCGGGGGCGAGAGGGGGGGGCTATAAAAAAAGAGGGTGAAGCGAACCCCCGGAGGATGCACCGCTCCCGGCTCATCCATCTTCATTGTCTCCGTGTGTGCAAAAGCAACTCCGGTCTAAGGAAAAGCCACTATCAAAGCCATGGCTTTATTTTATATCCTATAGATCAGGAGGGAGGCAAAGCTTTATTTTCGCCCAGAGACAGATATTTTATTTCTCTCTTACGGTTTTATGTGTGAGAGATGTCAAAAAGGTAAAATAGATTGCTAATGCATAGGCAAAACGAAGCTGTTTTGGCATGCTCTGTGTCAGGAGGGCTCCCGGGGAGCGCGGGCTGGGGATTTAGGGCTGATGGGGGACTCGGGGGGATTCTGCTAAAACATCTCTCTCCATAAATCCAGCCGCATGGTCAGCGCGAGCGGCAGAAGGAGTTTTAAAGGGGAAGAGTTGGAGCGCGGCGGAGCGGAGCGGGATCCCGGCCCCGCCGCCCCCGGCCCGGCCCGGCCCGTTCCGCCGGGATCCCGGGGGTCGCAGCCGCCGCTCCCATCGCTTCTCCCGGCGGAGCTGCGGCGCTGGGGACCCGCCCGAGCCGCTGCCGGCGGCACAAAGCGCTCCCGGCTCATCCCGCCCGGCCAAGACGCGTCCCCCGCAACCTCCTGGCCCGATTTTATTTTATTATTTCATTTTATTTTTTCCCCCCCAAAACAAGCACCCATCCCCCGACCATCGGTCCAACTCCAGGAGCTGCGGCCGCTCAGCATCTGCCTCCCCGACCCCGGCAGCGGATCTACACGGACCTTTCCCAAAGTTAAAATATATCTCCCCAAGCTGCAACAATTTTCATACTTTTTGACCTCGGGGATTTACTTAGCACGTTAAGTTCAAGGCTCAGAAGCCCAGGGCTATTACTCATTTAGGCACTCCCACCACCACCACTTTTCACCACATATTTTATCATTTGACTTCCTGGCTTAAATTCATGTTATGGCAAATAATGGATGGTAATACTTTCCCCCTTCCCCATGTTAATTGTCTTGTCTGACAGCCTCCGCATTTGAAGTGATTTAAAGCAAACAAGGGTGCAGCGAGAGCAGGAGACAACCCAGCACAAAACCTCTGCGGGAGCCCTGCGGCTCCGGCTCTTCCCTCCCAGCTCGTGGGCTGGATCCAGAGCACAGCAAAGCCTCCCCCAAAAGCATCGCCCAGCCCTCGCTGGGGTCACTGCAGTGCTCAGGCCGCTTCTTCCCGGTGCCCCGCAGCCCCTGGGGTGATGGGGGGACTCACCCCTGCCTCGGGCCCCTCTGGCTTTGCTGCCCAAAATATTCCTTCCTTGGGGTGGCTGAAACGGGGAATCAGACCAGAGTGCTATTTGCAAATTTAAAAAAAAGCAAGGTGTACTTGATTAGGAAATTAATTATTTCAGTACCCCCAGGATTATATTGTTTTTCTAAGTTCTGTGGGCCTGTGTAATTTACTAATTTCACAGTGGCTGAACTTCCCTGGGAGTGAGAGTCAATCTCCCCTCTCCGACACGCAGGCGGATCCTGCGCGGAGGCAGCGGCTCATCGGCAGTGTCGGAGGGAAGTGGGAGCCCAGACCTCTCCCTGTGCTCCTGCCACTGACCTGCTGCGTGACCCTGGCCAAATTCCTTGTTTCTCCTCTTTCTGAGAGCGGACAGAGCCTTCCTTCCCACCAGGAGCAGCTCTTCCTGCTGAGAAAGGAGTAACCACGCGGGCTTCTCTGCCCAGCACTGCCACTGGCTTCCCGTGTCCGTGTGGAGAAAGCGCTGCTGCCTTACACGTCCTTCTCAAGCAGCTGCAGAAGAGGGTTCTCAACACAGACGGGTTTTTGTCATCAGCAGAATGTCAGGTTTTGGTGCTGACATCACTGTCACGCAGAGCGTTTGGGGAAAACAACTGAAATCCAGAGAAACATGACTGTGCCAGAAAAATGCAGATGCAGGGGCAGAGCTCTGTTCAGCATCACCTGGGCCAGGTACCAGAGCACCACAGACTCCTCTCACAGGTCTGACAATGAATCCAGAGCTCCTGGCTGTGTTTGTATCTGTCGGCTTAGTCCTGACTAATCTTCTATCTATAGATTCTGTCATTCATTACGGCACTAGATCATATCCTATTTATATGATTTTCTATTTTAAAGGTTCTCAAAGGCCATGGAGGCTCTGGCCAGCCTGCCCTTCCTTCTCCCACACACCAATCCGGGCAGCTGGGTTAGTGCAGCTCGAGCCCAGCAAAGTCCCTGCCTCCTGGGTGCCTCCCCACGCACATTTACAGTGGCTCTTTCCTTCCCCTCATCCCTGAGCCATGCTCCAAGCGTGGCTGACGTGCGCACAGCTCATCTCAACGCCACGGCGAGGACGTGGCACGCACAGCCACAGTCCCATTACCCTGAGATGCATCAGTGTGCTGTGTTCAGGATGAGAAAAACCACATCATTTTGGGCTGGAATGTGAAATTTCACTAGTTCCAGCTGATTTTTCCAGGGGTTGAGCTCCATCCCCAGGAGGATCCTGCTGTCCCCGCTGTGCCCCAGGGCAAGTCCCCACGCAGGGCAGAGTCACATGCTGGCACTACCAAGGACCAACCCTCCATGCTCAGAAGCACTTTAAAAAACCAATATTATTCTAAAAAAATCCTTCCTTGGCATTTCTGTGGCTCTTCAGAGCGGGTCACTGAGCTCTGGGGCCCAGGAGCTCCGTGCCAGCCCAGCCCCAGGGTGCTCCTCTCCTCTCTCTATCCACAGGTGGAGGTGGGAGGCTGAGGCACCCACCCCCAAACCAGCATCACTGTGGAGGCACCCAAGATTTTCCCTTAACAAGCAAAGCTTATTTCCCCAAACCCTGGTGAGCAGACTCGCCAAGTCCCTTCCTCCTGCCTGGGAGGTATCACCTTCCTCACCGAGAACAAGCAGCTGCAGGAGCTGGGATGTCTGTGCTGGTGATGTCGCCCCCGTATGAGAACGGAAACTTCAGGCTCAGAAACTGTGAGTCTGCAGGATTCCCTACCAAAGTGGCTTTTCCACTCGTTGAAATAAAATCTACATGGCTGTAATTAGTCAATATTTGTAAAGCCCCTAAGATTGCAGAGTAAGTGGCTGAGAGAAGCTGGCATGGTTATTAGATAAATGCATTAATAATAACGGCGCTGGCTGGCGAGGAGGCGTCGCTCCTAATGATGCACGATTTATTTCCTTAAGGGTGTGCTAATAAACAAAACTCGTTTTTAGGATCTGGTGTATTTATTCCACATATGCCCTCGGATCAAATAAGTTTTTCTCCCCACAGCATCACCTCCTGCTCGCCCTCTCTGCAACCCCTCATTAACTCCTGCTGTGCTGAGCTCACAGGGATATAGAGCCCTGCCCTCACAGCACCCAGATACTGAACCCTGCTGCCCTTGGATGTGGCCTGACATCCTTCTGCCAGCACTGGGACATCCCAAAGGGCCCCTTAACCTCTGTGATGGGCATTTGTCCTCATCCCAGACTGGCCTTTGCAGGAGTCCCCGATGGAGCTCCGAGTCACGGATCACCTGCACGCTCCCCACCCTAAACACACACCAAGGTTCTCTGCCTGTTCTCACTTCTCTTGTAAAACCACAGAAGCTGCTCCAGAGCTCAGGGAGGGAGGTGTTTCCTTCCCCTCTGTGGCTCTCCCAGCAGCTCCGTGTCCGTGCAGAAGGTGAGGTGCAGCGGGAGCAGCTCCGGGCTCTGCACACAATCCCTGCTCCTCCCTCACACCAAATCAATAAGGTGGAAATTCAAAACAGATCTTCCCTGCAGGAGATTGTGTCCCTGCCCCGGGAAGCACAGGGAAAGGCTCCCTTCCCCAGCTCCCACCACAGCCTGGACAAGCAGAGGCAGAGGGCAGAGCCCTCAGGTGCTGTGGGGTCACTCCGGTGTCTGAGGGATGCTTTAGGGCCGTGTCTGAGGGATGCTTTAGGGCCGTGTCTGAGGGATGCTTTAGGGCTGTGTCTGGGGGATGTTCTAGGGCCTGGTGTGCTCTGCAAAGGCCATCTCCTACCGTGGCTTTTCAAACCCCCCATTAATATTCCTCAGGGCTGAGGATTCACAGGGGAGGGAAAGGCCATTTCCAAACACCGACGCTGTCCTCATTCCCTGTTTGAACCCAAGTACTTCCACACAGAGATGCTGACTTGCTTAGCTTTAAAAATGACCATGGAAAAGCTTTTCCCTGTGGCAATACTTAAAACACTGCACAGGGACAGGGACAGCCATGTTTGGGGTCCTGGTGCCGTCCAGGACACCAGGGTGGGATCTGGGATGAGTCCCACATCGCTGCAGGGCCCTGGGAGCAGACTGTGCCCCCTTCCACAGGAAAAGCAGGTGGAGGTGGGCACCAATAAAGCATCCAGAGCCTTCAGTTTTTTGTGGAAACCCCTGTCTTGCACACCCCAGGGCCGTGCCAGTGCTTGGTGCCCATCTGGACACAAGTTGTCCCCAGTGGACACATCTGTGAAGCCAGGCTGCTGTAATAACTCACGAGTGTTCGGAATTTATGGAGAAAGAGGAGGAAAAACATTTGAAAAGAACAGTTTTAGAATTCTAGAATTAGCAGAAAATACCCTTTTCCTTGGGGATCCCCTGTGAGGTCCAGCTCGTGCCAGGGAAGGGTGTGAGGCTGGGCCAGGCAGGTCCTCCCAGGGCCATCACCCCCTGAGCCCAGACCCAGGGCAGGAGAGGGGGAAAATCCCTTGTAACTTGAAAATTCCCATTTTTCCTATTGCCGTGAGAATCAGGAAATGCACATTACCACCAGAACTGGGAACTGCACCTTTGGAGGGGAGAGCTCAGTGTGGGATCTGCCCAGGTGAAGGGGTCCCTGGGCAGGGAAGAAATTTCAAGGCAAAGAATAAAAATAACCTACAGCAGGAAGCCACATGAAAACCTGCCCATCTTTCACTGCCCTGACGCGTTGCTGCTTTTTTTGTGTGTCTAAAAAAGCAACAAAACTCCTGAGTTAATATGAAAACAAAAAAAATTGCAGTTAAAACAACTCTGAAATGGTCATACAACCAAATATATGCATTAGATGCTAAACCTTCTATCAGAGAGCTCAGCTGGAATTTTTTTTTTTTTAATAAATCTGCAAAATATAATTAAATTGGTGATGGTAAAAAAAAAACAACATAAAGAAAAAAAAGAGAGCCAGGTCCAAACCCTTATAAGGATATTTCAGCCATGCTGAGGTTCCTTTTCCATAAATGTTAAGCAGACATCTGTAAACATAATTGGAATTTACTGCACACGTGAATAACTGCATATAAATGAGACTGGATGGTTGGGGTTTAGGAGAGGGCTGCAGGTGCCCCCCCTTGTTGATAAGGCTCCGGCGTTCCCGCCGCACATCCCAGCTCAATTCCAAATGTCAATTCTCTACATTTTAATTTTTTTTTTCTAATAATTTTTTTTTTTTTCCTGGCTGTTGCCTTGTTACATTTATCATAAAGCCTCTATAGATGAGACATCCTGCGGAATTTTGTGCGTCCCCAGGTTTGTTTACCAGGCTGATAGTTATTCTTTTGGAAAATGCAGAGTGGTATTGTCAGGCATTGCTTAATATTAATGATGGAGCTCTGGGCATCCGAGAGAGCTGGGTGAGCACAACTTCATTTCACCATCCCTCATTTCTTTCCACATTCTGCCTCCCTTCCTTTCCTTTTCTTTGCCTTCTCCTTTGTTATGGGAAACACTGTGCAAGGCACGGAGCCCTCTGGCCCTAAACCCGCAGGAATCAGTGGCCAGGTCCCTGTTTTTCAAGTCAATGGAAAAACATCCAATTTCTATGGCCCAGGACCAAGCTTTTGAGCACCTGCTGAACTTTATGCCCAGGGGCTGGGAAGTCCTCATTGAAGCCTGTGGCCCACGATGAAGGTGCCTCTCCTCCTCCTCATGTCCTTCTCCATCCTCCCGTCCCCACCCAGGTCCGGGGAAAAGCTGGGAATCCCATACCTGGAGCATCCCCATTTTCTGTGGGTTTGCTGAAAACAAAGGGCTGTGCCCATTCCCAGCTGAAACCCGCTCAGCCTTGGGCTGTGAATTTACAGGGGCAAATCCAACCAACCCCGCCATTCTGAAACAAATATTGGGAGTTGGATTCGATTCTCCCCATGGATCCCTTCCAGCTCAGGGCGTTCTGTGATTCTGCAAAACGGGATCCTGGAACCCACTGGACCTTTGGGGCCGGGGAAGGACCATAGGGCCCAGCAGAGAGGGCCAAAGCCAGGAGGAGAAATCCACCCCATCCTGGGATAACCCCTTGGGTGAAGCTACAACCCCGATCCCAGATCTCTTGAATTCCAGGCAAGGCTGCCCACGGGTGTCTCTGCGCTGGGGAGCCAAGGAGGCGTTTGGGGGAGCTCAGTGGGTGTCACACACAGGTGCCACTGGCCGAAGGTGACCACCAGCACAGCCCTGCAGGAGGGGACAGCCCCAAGGCAGCCCCCACCCCCTGCCCCGGCACGACGGGAGCCGTTCCCGAGAGTTCTTTGGGATGTCCCGAGCGCCGGCAGAGCACCGGGGTGATTGATTCCGTTGTCACCCTTCAAAGGCGCAGTTGTTTACCATCCATCTCTCTCCACGGGCTCTGTTTGTTTGGAGGGGCCGGCGCAGGAAGCTCGGGGGGATCTGGGAACATTCCCGGGATGGGAATTCCCGGGCTGGGGCCCGTGCCCGCCCCTCTCACCTTGACTGCGGGCGCGGCTTGCCCAGGGATGCTCCCGGGGCCGCGCAGGGTCCAGCGCTGACCTGAATTTCACCTCTCCCCGAGCCCCGCGTTTGCCGGGACGGGAGGTGAGAGATGCGGCAGCCTGGCCGACAAACTGCCGGCGTTTCTGGGGATCGAGGGGGGAACACCGGCGGTGGGAAGTGCCACAAGCCCATCCCGGCAGGACCCACCACGCAGAGCAGCCCCTGGCCCACAGCACTTTTTGATGATGAAAGTTGGTATCAGTCATCTTACAATTCAAAATTACCAACTAAGAGGTTTTTTTTTTTTCCCAGGCCGTTCCAGTTTCTCCCAAATGCAGCTATTTGATTTTAGTGTCAAAGAGATTTTCTCTCTCTCTCTCTCTCTCTCAAGTTGTTTTCACTTAAAAAAATAATAAAAACCACAAGTCCTGGAGCACCAGACAGAATAATAAGCAGACTCACTATTTAGTCACAGAATGACCTGAAATTTCTCTAAGGAAACATATTTGCCACTGAAAAATACTGGAAAAATCTGAGTGAAAGTTTTGCCTTGACATTTTACTGGTTTAGAGGAAACAGGAGAGCAATCTTTCCCCATCACTTTCACAGTTCGTTTTTTTTTCCTTCCCTCTCTCTTCTCATCCCCAAGAGTTTCCTCCAGGGTGGGAGTTGTAAGGAAAGGAGAGGGATGAGCAAAGAATTGGGAACCACTGGGATGAGGGACTGAACCAGAACCCCAAACCTGAGCCTGCCAGTTGCTTTTCTCCAGGTTTTTCACTCCATCCTGCCAACCCAGCCTTGTGCCAAGGGGTCTGTCACATCCAAATCCATGGAATTATCTATCACAATACTTCAATATTTATGACACAGATTTCCCCTGAACTGCTTTGTAAACCATGGCAGGAATAATGGCCTTCCAACCGAGAGCCACAATCGACCAACAGGAAGTCAGGACTGCAATTTAAAATATATATTAAGAAGTCCTTAAGTGAACATTTTGCTTAAATTGGGAGATGGGCCATGATTCAAACCATAAGGCTTCACCAAAGAGAATTTTCCCAGCAAATCAGTCCAGGCTGCAGAGGAGGCTCTGGGGGTGCAAAGGAGCCATCCCGACCTCCCAAGGCTATTCAGAATTTTTTATTTTCCATGATTTTTGTTGTCAGGACTTCACCAAGAGCCTTCTCCTGGTGAGGGCCAGGGGGCTGTAGCCCAGTCCCAGTCCCAGGCAGGGCTCACCAGGCATTCCCCAGCTTGGTTCTCACCCTGGATCACGGCATTCCAGTATTTATGGAAGCCTCTTTTCAATAATTATCACGCTGTTACATTGGTGAGTTTTTTGACAAGTTATTAAATCATAATTTCTAATTTAAATGCCAGCTTTTGGCGTGCATGCCTGCTCAGGATAAGCTCATTTTCATTTTTATTAAACATCACCTATTAAACACAAGGAGAATTTTCTCAGGAATAACAGAAAACACCACAGGTGCCTTATTTCCCAGCTCATGTTGTGATGGTTTCAAATAATTCCCCAAACACAGAGCCACAACAAGGGAGTTGTTCTGTGCTTAGGTGAGGACTGGGGGCTGCAAAGACACTTCTGGGGATGAGCAGGGGCTGCTTGGCACCTTCCCTTGGGTTTTAATCCTTGACAAACCCCCAGCTCCAGGCTCTGCATCCTCCCACAGAGCACCTCCACCTCCCAAAACCACAGAGAACTTGCATAAAACCAAGGGGCAGCTCAGGATGTCTGAGGGAGACACCAGCACCCAAAGCACTCAGCTCGCAGGGGTGCTCTGGAGGCTCCTGACATGGCAGTCACATCTCAGTGCCACCTTATTCCTGGCTTTTCAAGCAGATGGCCAATTAATTATGCTCGTTTGGTGTTTACAGTGCCTGGCCCTGGGCTCAGTGTCCCAACTGTGTCCCCCATGCCGCAGGGAGGGCTGGAGTGGCACTGCCAGCTCCATTCCAGCCGGGGTTACCCTCCCCAGCCCGTGGGGTTTGCAGACCGAGGGGTGGTGTGCCCGCAGAACCCAGCACCGAGCCCATGGGATGTGGCACAAACTGTGCAAAAAGGGGACCTGGCAGCTGTTTTCATCTGAAAACATGAAATAAAAGGAAAAGGATAACTCCAGTGCAAGAGCCCGGGGTGAGAGGATGTTCAGGAACACGCCTGGGGATGGAATTCCCAGCTTGGCCCCTCTCCCCGGGATGGATTTTGTGCTAAAACCCTGCCACATTTTGGGACTGATAGGAGAAGGAATTACCCATTTCCCCCCAATGATTTCCATCTCCAGACTGCACATTCCCCATGATCAGACTGATTAGTTAAATAAATCATCCTTACCTGAAGATAATCCATTTACGCTTTTTAATTAAACACAATTATGACAATTTGTTCTGCCTCCTGCCAGGCTGCCTGTGCAATTGAGGCCCAGGGCAGGAAACTTCTGTGGATGTGTTTCCTTCCAGGCCAAAAACCCGAGCAGAGCAGTGCTGAAAGTGCCACTTTGGGTGACGGGGCTGAAGATTGTCCGGGAAACGGCAACAAGGGGAGTTTGGGGAGCTGATCATAGGGGACCTGTGGGACAGCCGTGGGCTCCTCCTGTGCCACAGCTGCCCTGGAGCATCTGTGGGGTCCCTCCACCCTCAGTTTTGGGGCTGCACACCCCCCTGCCCAATGCAAGGTGCAAACACACAGCCAGGAGTTTCCCTAAACCAGCGCCGTGTCCTTGTGCCAGCCCCACAGGACACAAACCCACGTCCCGTTTGCTCTGCCAAGGGCTTTTACCCACATCAGCTTCCCTCCAACTTGCTGCCCCCGGAGTGAGAGACAGAGTGAGCCGTAATGAGAGAGCTTAAATCGATGTTAGAGACCTTGCAGGTATTTAAGGGCCCTCTGCAGCCCCTCTCCCCTCCCCTCGCTCAAGTTCAACTGCCAGCGAGTACAGCACACTCCGTGCTGTTTGTTTTGGGTTCAATGGCATCTCATTTACACGTGTTAATTGCAACTAATTGGCACTAATTGGATGAACAGGAAACCCTCTGGGAGCACTCATACCTTTAATTTGTAGTAAATATCATTAATTAACATATGCTAATTAGAGCCAATTAACATTGATTAAGGGTTGCCAGCTACTTGGAAAGTACAACTACCCATGTTGCATTAAGTCAGCACAAAATATGATGCACGTTTTAAGGATAACACTGGAGGCAGCATCTGGGAGCTCCCCTGCCAGCTGTGCTGGACACACCGGGAACGCTGGGCTCCCACCCCACTGCCAGGACAGGAAACGCAGCCTGGAAGTGTCCAAAAATCCCACAGATCTGGCACTTTGTGATGTGGTTGAGTGGCTTTGTGGGGTTTGGTCAAAGGTTGGGTGTGGCCACCTCGGAAGTCTTTCCCAATCTTAAGGACTGTGTGGTTCTGTGAACCCAAAATGAGTTGGGGCTGCCCAAAATGCAAACCCCAGCATTTATGGCTGCAGGGATGCCTGGCACCTCCTGGCAGGCAGGTCTGTGGTAGGGGTCCCTGGCCTTTGGGACCAAAGTTAAACCATCGCTTTTCTGCCTGCGTCCATCAGGGACTGACACGCCGGTTGTGGGATTCAAGCCCAACACGTCCCACGCACTGCAGTGACTGCTCCAGCTGGATGAAGGGAAGGGTCGGGTCCTGAGCAGCACTGACCACTGCCAGGGGCTGTGCCTTGTCTCCATGGGCCTGCAGGGAGAGCCAAGGCACTGCCGCCCCAGCACAAACCAGCTCCTCCCTGGGGAGAGCCCCGCGTGGGCTCCAGGGGAGGCTTCCACATGTCCAAGCTTGGCAAAACTCCCCGAGGGTTCATCCCAAATCCCTGTCCAGCCACCGAGCTGGCTCCTGGCTGTGCACAGCCCTCGGGGCAGGCAGGTGTGTCCCTGTCCCTTGCAGCAGGACGCGTGCGGAGCAGGGATTGGGTCAGGAATGTGGGTCAGCGCATTCCGGGGTCCGCACGGAGCCCAGGGCTGCTCTGCACGGCTCAGCCCCGCTCTCTGCCAAACAGATTTACCCAGAGACACCTGGAGCTGCACAGGAACACGGCAGAGTGCTGCGGGGTGAGATCCTGCTGCTCCCACACAGGCATCCCTGCAGCCGGGGATGGAGCTGCGAGCGAGGAACAGCAGAACCAGCAGCGTGCAGCACCTCATGGCAAAGACACCCCGTAACACAGCCTGCAGGCAGCCCCACTGCCAGCACACGGCCCACACTGCCCTGCAGATCCCCTGGGATGTCACTGACACCGCCAGACCTTCGGGAAGTGCCGGTGGGGAAGGTGAGCACAGGGCCCTTCCCGCACAAGCCGCTCTCCGCCAATTTACAAGCAAACAAAAATAAGACAGTGCCTGGTAACGGCATTTCCCTGGGTCCTTCATGGCCCTGCTTCTGCCACCCAGGCATCACCAGTGGGCTGCCAGGACAGCCCCCAAGCCCACTCATCCCAGGGAATGATGGAAATACGGGATTTGTCTGCTCTGACAGCAGAGATGAGTGACCTGTGGTTGTCCACACACGGCCGAGGTGATCACAGGAAGCTGAACTTCAAACACCTCTTGTTCTCCTAAACCTTTTGCACTGAAAGTATCACTGACCTGTTTACTCTGCTGTTTACCATTTTATCATCTGATAAACAACTGCTTATCAGTTTGTGGGGAAGGATGGAGAAGTGCAGTGCTTAATCCCAACAAACACCTGGGAGGAGACGTGGTCTGGGCTGACACTGGATCTGTTTCCCAATTTACATGTTTTAAAAGGATTACCTTCTGAACTAGAGAAAACAGAGGCTGGGGTTGAGACACCACAGGAAGAAGATACGCTGTGAATTCTCTGGATTTTGCTGTTTGTCTCAAACTGGGATTTGTTGGCAGGGTGGGAAGCACGAGGTGCCAGCGGAAAGGATTGTGTGGGGCCGTGTCCACGTGCTGCCCATTCCCAGCTCCTACAGACATTCCCTGCACAGGCTGGGGACGCACAATTAGCTCTGCCTCTAACTGCAAGCCCACCCCGTCACTTGAGGGCTGTAATTAAAACACAGGGTTTGAGTATTTTCACTATTTATGTCACAGACTGCCCAGGAGAGGGTAGGGGATGGAAAAGGGATGGGGAAAGATGCTGCAGCTCAAATCCCATTCTTTTGGGGTGCCCCAAAAGAGCGCAACACCCATCCAGGAGCGCAGAGCTTTGGGAAGAGTGTCACAACCCAAACCCCTCCCTGTGTCCCCAAAGGCCATCCCAGAACAGAAGGATTTATGGCTGTACTTCTTCCACGACTCCAAGAGCTGTAAATTTTCCAAGACAGACACAGAGGGGAAGCGCTGATGGAGCCGCATCCCCTCACCTTCTCTGGAATTCAGGGGTGTTAAAATCCCTGTCCCCAGCCTGGACATGGAGCAGGACCAGCACAGACCCCCTTGAGGAAAAACCAGGATCGATGTCTAAAAACGGGCTGTGGAATTTCAGACAACGGCAGTCGGGGACATCTGAGAACCTGAAAATGTATTTTTTGGGATTTTAATAAAAGAGGAGCACCCCTGAGATATTTAAAGGGGAATCAGAAAGCTGATGGGCTAAAAATGTCAACAAAACACACACACATACAAATATATATATATATATATATATATATTTATATATGTGGACACACAAGCTGCCCTCTGTGAGGATGTGCTCAATAATCCAATCCCAGCTCCCCCTCTAATTACAGTGATCCCACGACCCAGGACTCCTAACCAGGGCTTTAAATCAGAGTTTACAGTATTTAGGAAGCGTCAATAATGTTTACAGTGAAATAATTACTGAAGTGATTTTAATTTATTTTCATTAATGATAATCTTATCAAGCAATTAATTAAACCCAAATAAGGGACACGACATTGTTTGGTGGTTACACCCCAGTAAGCAAACAAGAGGAATAATCACATTTCCAGCAAGGCAGAGCAGCAGCCAGGGAGGACCTGGGACACCCACTCAGGTGGGTCCTTCCAAGGGTTGGATGTTTTTGGGGTGCTGCTGCTCCCCACCACCCATCCCCTCCTCATCAGGCACTGCTCAGCCAGGCAAACCCCCCTACAGCAAAAGGGTCTTTTTTCCCCTTGGGACTGCCCAAAATGTCAAAAACTTCCCTCAAACACCCCCCAAATGTCTCCTCAGCTCTGGCTCACTGTGGCTTCTGACCCCTCACCAGCTGGGAGGTGATCAGATTTGTACCAACAGGGTGTGAGAAATTCAGGAATATTTGACAATAATCCCGAGTGGGGATTCCTTGGCAAAAAGAAACAAGTTGAGGGAATGACTTAAACGCTTGCAAATTCAACACCTCTTTCTGTTTTACGACAGCCTCAGCATCCCTCTGCCCATAGAAGCCCCTTCAACAAACATTATGCACGGGATTTATTACGGATGTATCCTATTTACTGGGGATTGCAGTGATATATGGCCTTCCTCCATCAGCTGAGCAGTAAAGGATATTGTTCTGACCCTTCCACTCCCTCCATTTCCCTAAGACTCCAGCCACTTGATATTTTTCCAGTTCTGACATTTCAAACATGCAATGCCATATGTATTGCCACTTCCAGGTAATTATCACGTAAAATTAGGCTGGTCTTGTACATGAAACTAGCAATTAGCCAAGGATTGAAGGTCAAAGAGATCTCATTTATAGAGTCTCTAACAAAATGTTAAGTGTAAATGTGTGTCAGATGGTCCAGGATGCCGGATTATATGGGGTCATGACAACGGGGCTGAAGTGTCATCAAGCACGATGTAACCAGTCTGTTGGGCACAGCAGTACAATCTGGGACTTATCTCTCTCAGCCTTATCAGAACCTGAGCTAAATCTAGGACACGGCCTTAGAGGAGTTTCTGCAGAAAGCAGGAAAATGACTCGCAGCCCATTGTTTCCCCGGGAGGGCTCTGAAAGGAGCTGCTCTGGCCTGCAGCGTGTGCCGTGTGACAAACGCCGTCCCCGGCCCCCAGGACGTGTCCCAGCCGGAGCAGGACCCCGCTGCTCCCACCGGGATGAGGGCAGGTTCTGCCCCAGCCCCGCCCAAGGAAGGGCAGCTGTGCCATGAGGAGCTGAGTGGGACGTGCCAGGGCTGGCTCCTGCCCCGGCGCTGTGCCACTCTCCTGTCCCTCTGTGCCACTTTCTGTGTCCCTCTGTGCCACTCTCCCTGCCAGCCTGTGCCACACTCCCTGCTGGCCTCCATCCCAAGTGGACGCCCTGGGACTGCAGATCCCGCTCCAGCTCCAAAGGGGCTCTTCCTTCCAGGAACAAATCAGCCACCAGGACCATCCCATCAAAGTTTAATGCAATCAGGGCAGGATTATCCAGCAGGCCCAAAGGCGTTTGGGACCTTTATCAGGTGCTGATTTGTTCAGCCCTTGGGGAGACACCAGCCTGCATTTTTGTGGATGTAGAGCCTCATCCTGCAGCTCCAGGGGAGGCAGAGCCCAGCTCCTGGGGACACCACAGTGCTGGGCCAGACCTGCCATCTACCTTCCCTGTCATCTCCACGAGCAGACAGGAGGATTTCTGCTCCTTCTGCAGGGCCTGGGAAGGTCTGTTCTGAGCAGAGGAGTCAGGGATGCTTTCACGTGAATGCATCTCGTATCGACCTCACCCAAGTGTTTGTGGCTGGAATCTCCCCCAAAGCTGAGCCCTCTGTTTTTCCCTACCCAGTGTAACACTGCCCCCCTTTCCAAATGTATTTTGGTGAGCAGACACAAAAGCCAAGCCAGTGGAAGAGGCCTGTGCCAGGACTGTGGCTGAAGGAGATCTCCTTTTCCAACAAGGAAAGCGGCTGCATCCCAATCAGGTGTTCAAAAGCCTCTTTGCATGATTTTGCTCATTCTCACCTGTAAAACATTCATCCTTCCCTCCTCTCACTCCAAAAAGGAGAGAAATAACACAAAAAAGTCTTTGCTTCAACAACCCAACTGCCTTCCAGGGGGACACATCCTCCACCAGCTCTGCCAGCTCCTCCAGGTCCTTGCTGTGCATCACCCCCACCCCGTCACTAAGCCCCCATTCCCATTCCAAGCAGCGTTTTCCCAACACCGGGAAGTGGCAGATGCCTTTCACGCCTCCCCCGCCGAAGGCAGACAGAGGGCTCACAGCAGCATTTCCCTTTGCAAGTTTTCCTGCCCGTCTCTCCCCGCTCCCTGAATGCCATCGCCTCCTCCGCTCTCCTCCCTCTCCCGCTCCGCTTCCCAGCCCGCGGCGCTCCCGGCGCTGTGCCCTGACTACCAATGATGCTCCAGCCCTGCTCTGCATTCCGGCTGGAGCCAGAGGTGGGGAGCGCATCCCGCCCCGCTCCCGCCGCTGCTCCTCCCGCGCAGGGCTGCGAGAGGCCGGGACATTCCCGTTCCATGGAAACACGGAGCCGGCGCTTTGCCAACTGCGAATGAGGGAACCATTCCCAACGAAGGGAATGGCACCCCCGGGGGCTCCCCTGCTCCAGCACCAGGGGAGGAGGGATGGAGGGAGGGAGGGACGGAGGGAGGGATGGATGGATGGATGGATGGAAGGAGGGATGGAGGGATGGATGGATGGGTGGATGGAGGGATGGAGGGGTGGATGGATGGAGGGATAGATGGAGGGATGGAGGGAGGGATGGATGGATGGATGGATGGAAGCTCCTTGTGCCCACGCACCAGAGCCGATGGTGCCATCGCACCCTTCCTTGGCATCCAGACCCCGACCCAGCCCTGCCAAAGCCACACTAAGGACGGCCCCAAACTTCCCCGGCTCTTCCCCCACGGCAGCCCCGGCTGTCCCCTCCCTCCCCTCCCGGCAGCCCAGGTCGCAGCGGCACTTAGCTAAATTATATAACTGCAAACAAAGTGTGACAGCTTTATTTGTAATTATACCGCGTTTAAAGGAACAAGATGAGCTTAATGAGTTAATAAAGTGGCTGCCTGTCAAAGCAGGGGCTGCTGTGCCTCGGCGGGTCCCACACGGGGCTCATGCATATGGAGGGTGCCCGGGTGCCCCCGGCCATGGCAACGCGCAGGTAGCAGCCCGTGGCCAGCTGCCCCCGTCCCACCAGACTTGTATGAAGTGAAGACTTGTGAGGAGCGAGCATTTTGTCTCAGCACACTTGACAAAACAAAGACAACTCACTCCTCTGGTTTCATGCCACATTTTTTATTCATAAACAAGCTGTTGGCTGTAAAGACATGATAAAACTCGAGCTCAGAGGAGGCTGGCGAACATTTGAATGCAAATCCTCAGCTGCTACAAATCCGTCCCATTATTCAGCCGATTTCCCCCCCTCCTCCCCATTTTTGTCTTATGCTAAGCTAGGCAGGATCCCAACCAGAGATATGTGATAAACTCTGGTCAATGCAAAGAAAGGCACCAGCATAAAAATTCAAAGGCTGGCGGGGAGAGGGGAGGCTCTGCGGGGCGAGGGAGAGGAACAAAGGCTGCCCTGCTGCCGGGGGCTCTCCCAGGGTTCAGCCCTACATGCACAGTATTGCTGCTCGGGAGCTTTTCCCACCTTTTCTTGCCCTATCCAGGTACTTTATTCCCAGAGGAGGTGAGTGGGGAAAACTTGGCCAGCAGAAGGACAGGGAGGGCAGCCTGGCTGCTGCTCTGGCATGGAATAAACAGTCAGAGGCAAGCGGGGGGTTGGAATGAGAGCATCTTTGGGGTCCCTTCCAACCCAAACCATTCTGTTGTTCTATGAAAACCAGGAGCCTCCAGCCCCCAAGCAACAGAAAAAAAAACCCAGCTAAAAACCACAATACAGATTGCTTTTAGGAACAAGGAAAGGAGCAGGAATTTGGTATTTTCCATTTTCACCCCCAAACTTTCAGAGAAGCCCACATGTTATAGCACACACAGACCTGCATGAAGGGGATGAGGCTCTCTGGCTGCAGTTTTGGGCTGAGAAAATCAAGTTTCATGTTAGCTACAAGGCTGATGCTGAGTGGGGAAGAGCAAAGACACCACGGGGTGCCCAGGACCTCAGTCTGTAAATTAAACCCAGCTCTGCCAGAGCCCCAAGTACCCCATCCCTACTGGTTTAAGTCCAGCTGTTTCAGCAAGCTCAGCTCTGAAGCTTAATCTTGCTTTTAGGCTGGACCTGACCTGGCTCTTGTGGAGCCCCCTGCCCTTGCAGACATTTTTGGAAGTCTTTTAACCCTGTTTTCTCAGCGAGCAGGGGCTGGCAGCTCCCCGCCCCACAGACACCACTGGGGTGAGAATGGCTCATGGCCTCGTGCAGAAACAGCTTTGCCCTTGGCCATGACAGAGGGAATTTCCTCAGGGAGAAGGAAAAAAGTGGAGAAGAGGAGATACAGTTCAGAGAGATGAGTTTTGCATGATAATTGGGAAATAAAGAAACTAAAAGTTCGTGAGAATTCATTTGCATGAGAACGCAAATGGGAAAAAACAAAGACAGATTATTTCGTGCTGCCTCTATCTAATAAATTATTTGGAGAAGAAAATGCCCCAGAGGTCGAGATTGTGAGCAGGAGGGCTGGGGGTCACTCGGGGCTGGGGGTTTGCTGCTCTGGATCCTGACTGATAGAGATATTTGCATTTCTGGGGTAATTCTGCAGCACGAGGAAATTGCTATCACGGCCTTCCAGGACACCCTGCATCCTCCACAGAAATCACTAAGCCCAATCCCTTCACCTCCCTGCTAAACAAACAGGACTGATGTCACACCCCAGCTGTGCCTCCACAAACACCAAACACTGACTGATTTGATTTTCGGTGGCACCCAGAGCAGAGTGGGCAGTCGGGGTGTCCCGGTGCAGGGTGCATTTGCTGGCAGTGTGGGAAGAGGTAAATGCTGAACTGCAGCTGAAATCAGAGCCAGGCAAAGCACCCACAGGAAATGAGGGACCCCACAAAAATCACCTTTCATTCTCCGAGACAAATTACGAGGCACAAACTGTTTTCTATCAATGCACTCATTATTCTTAAGCATTCAAGCAGTTTTTGGTGAGCCTAAGTTGCACGATGTGAACTGAACCCCCTGGAATGGGCACTGCTCACGTAGGGGCTGGTCCCTCAGGAAGGTGAATTCCCCTCCTGCAAACCCTTCCTGTGCTGGCAGCAATGCATGGGCACCTCCAGGCACCTCTGGCTGGGGCTCTGCAGGAACAAACCCTGTGCCCCCTTCTGCAAAGGCAAAAATCCCACGGATGTGATCGCTGGGGGAAAAGGCAGAGCAGGGTGTGAGTGGGGACGTCTTGGAAAATGCTGAGACAGGAAAGGAAAATACTGGTGGGTGTTTCTGCCAGCTCTGGCATAGCTGGAAGAGGCCCCGGGGCAGGACAGGTTTAGATGTGAGTTTAATCTTCAGCCCTAGTTAAACCACAGTGCTGGCCCCTCTGTGCTGCCCTGCCCGGGGTTTTTAAGGTGCCTCTTTGTCCAAAGTGGCACCAAGGGTGCCTGCCTGGCTGGGAGAGGCTCCTGAGGGTGCTGAGGGCGAGCACAGGAGGGGCTGAAGCGGTGGCACCGTCCCAGCTGGGCCAGACCCCAGCTCCCTCCCCACACTTTGGGCGAGGCGCGGGTTCCTGGCGCTGGGATCGGATCAATGCAGGGCCCCTGCTCGTGGACAAGAGGAGAGACTTAATTCTAATCTGTATTGACTGCTCAGTGCTTTGGCTGCCAATTTGCATCATGGACTTGTCTCAAACAATGATGTGGGCCTGGCAGGTTCTCTCACAGTAATCCATACCAGGGGCAGGATCGCCAGCACTCCTCGAGGCCCACACAGACAAAATACACATTTAACTGCTGCAGAGATATTGCCTCAGTATTTGTCCACCTTCATCTCTAATGTGCTCCAAGCCCAAGAACGCTGTCAATGTTTGGCAGCAGAAAGAGGCCACTCTGTGGAGAGAATTTCCATGAGTCCTTATTCTAAAATGTTTTGTCATGGCACCTCATGTCCAAGGAGCAGGATGGTGAAGGTGCATGGTGAGGAGGGAGGATGCCCCAAGAGAGCCACCTCCATCTCCTGCCTCCTCCAGCACCGTAAGTTCCAGTTTACTGAATACCCACAGCTTTTGTTTCTTTAAAAGCTGAAAATCTGTGATTGAGAAAAAAAAAATCTCTGTGTTTTTTGTCTTTGGAGTTCCCCTTATTCCCACTTTGATTCTTCCCCAGGTTTGTAGCAGCCCTGGCCACAGCATCCTCTCTGTTTGTGCCTGTCAAAAGGAACCTGAGTTTTATAAATAGGTTTCTGCTCTTGGGTATTTAAAAAGACAAAGCATTCAAAGATGGCTTTGAGGAGAAACAGCAACTTTCTTAGAGCATAAATAAATAAAACCCCACTTTGATGCCATCCCAGTGACACGGGGGCAGCTGGACGAGCGACAGGCCAGGGCATGGCCATCCCTCCTGGACCAGGATGGCAGCCACGAGAAATACAAATATGGATAATAATGTTTTCCCCAGCTACAGTTTTCCTACTCCAGCGTGGAGAAATGGCCTGCTCATCCAGCAACCGTAGAAAATCTCAATTTCCCACATAAAAATATTAGTGGCTGGCTTAAAATATTAACATGTGGATCGCATTGCCCTCAGAAGCTGTGGGATCGGAGTTTAGCATCAGCAGTTAGACACAGATATGGAATTAAAAATGTAAGCAGAGGCTTTTCAGGCCTTATTACGGCAGCGGGGAGGCCCTGCAGGATGGGCAGGAGGGAGGGAGGGAGGAGCAGGGCCAGGCCTGGGGTTTTGTCCTTTCCTCTCCCACTGCCAGCCCCAGGCCCCCGGCTCAGGGGGTGCCACCCAACGCCCTCAAGGTCACCCCACATCCTCCATCCTCCTGGAATGGAGCAGGACAAGGCATCCTGGGGCTGTGGGAGCTCCTGGTGAGGCTGTGCAGGGTAAGGGCGAGGGGCACGTGCCATGGGGTGAGGGCTGCCTCCACCCCGTGCCATCCCACAGGGGCCCAGCCCGGCCCTGGCGAGGCCTCTAGGGGCTACTGCAACACAAATAATGAATAATTACAGTGATATGAAACTGCCAAACAGCAGATATTGCACCAGCCCTGCACGTAACAACACATAAACCTCCCAAGGGAGCAGAGACCCCGCTCCCTGAAGGCTTGGGCTCGGCTGGCTTCCCATGAAACGTGCCAGTGCCAGCCTGGGGAAGTTGGGAAAAGCAGAGTTTGGCAGAAGGTTGGTGCTGGAAACAAAAAAACTGGCCTAAATTATTATTCCACCCATAGCCTTCACAAGGAAAATAGAAGCAGCAGATTGAGGCCTGTTTTCATATTTGATAGGGAAGCAGATAAATGGCAGGCAGCTTGCTCTGATAAGGCCTTGCTCTGGGCATAACCTCTCTCTCTGAAAGCCTCTTACTATGCATAGAGTCAGGCTATCTGTGCAGCTGCACCTTGACACAAATATATCTGCACCCAAGATGAACCAATTCCCCCAGAAATTACAGGAGTGGGATTGCATCTGGGGAAGGGGCCGCAGCCACCGCTTGGCCACCTTCTTTTTTTAGCGATACTTTTTCCCCCCAAGGAGCTTCTCAGACAAACATTTTTTCCCTTATTCTGCCTTCTCCCCCTGCTCTGCTCCGTCCCCAGTGCCAGCCATGAGCAGGGAGGGTGATGGGGATGGGGGTCTGGAGAGTGGGTGCTCCCCTCTACCTCAGCACCACTTTGCAGGAAAAAGGGATTTTGACCCTCCTGAGCAACCTCATGCTTGGAAATCACCCCCAAATGTTCCTTATTTTGGGGGAGCAGCGGCTGAGGTGCCATTGGTGTAACCTGGGAGCTGCCAGGTGCAATTGTACAACATCAGTGTGCCCATCACTCCACCTTGGGCATTCCTGCGCTTCCCAAACTCCCCTGGTGTGCCCTCGGAGCCCAAATCCCCTCCTTTTCCATGGGACTGGCTCTCATGCACTAAAGTACTTTGGGAAATGGGCTCCAAAGGCATCAGGACCTGATTTCCAAAGGCCCCCACACAGGACAGGGGCCATTCCCTTTGGAACACCATGACAGCCAGTCACCTTAATGTCTCTGTGCCCCTGACACTTTGGGAGCAGAACAAATGTCCTGGTACATGTGGCCTGTAGTGGAGAAGGAGAGCTGGGCCAGGGCTGAGGAACTCAAGGATCAGGAATTGCAAGGCAGGAAAGGCTTTTCCCATCGGTGTGAGCAGAGCCTCTGCTCCAGCACAAGAAATTCCCCAAGGAGCCAGAGCAAACCAAAGGAAGAGTCAGTTGCAAAGATTTGGGAGAAAAGGAGCAGAGAGATCCGAGGAAGTGCCCACACTAAGCGGGTATCAAGCAGCTCTGACCAAACCCATATTCAGTCCCAACCCTCAATGGCACCAGCAATGTCCTTGCTACCAACACGGCTGTTTTTAACTTTTTTTTTAACCAGAAGGGACGGTAAATGAGTTTTCCAGCTGCACGGCCACTCTAAAGACTTTATCCTAATGTTCTGTTTTGTGGTGACACGAGTTCTATCATCATAAGAAGAACAAATCAGCAATTAGTCTGCAAGAGGCATCGCCACGGAGGTAGAACAGCCCCCAGTCAGAGGGACAGGGAATCCTTTACAATGAAAGGCCCCCGGGAGAGCTGGGACCTGGCCCTGGTGACGATGATTGATGCTGGCACTGCAGAGAGGCACCACACCTCCCCAGAAAATTAAAAGCCTATTTGGTACAGTGCTAACAACACATCACATTGATATTGTCTCATTACCCATCAGCACAGCGTCCTCATCTTCCCATTTGTATGGCATTAGGGGGAAAACCCCACAGGACAAGCACTTTTCCCCTTTTCTCCTCCGCCCTCCCAGAACACACTTGGAAAACCTGAAAGCGAAAAAGCCCTTGTACCATTCCTTTTACATCATCATTATCAATATTATTATTATTACTATTGTTATTGTCATTCAGATTTAAGTACCACCTAAAAGCTGAGGGGCTGAGGGGCTGGACACTGCCCTGGTCCCTGGAGCAGCCCTCGCTCTCCAGAGCTGTCCCTTCTCCCAGCCTGGCACAGGGCGATGCCAGCTCCGTGGTTTTCAGATTGTGCCAACACTGAGCACCACATGCCCAAAGCTCTCAGGGATTTGCCTGTGGCCATCTGAAGGATCCATGTGAGGGGGAACGGGCTTGAGCCGCAGCCGGAGCCGGGGGGAGAGGAGCAGGAGAGCTCGGGGCAGGGATGTGGGGAGGGGGCTGCAGGAGGGGCAGGGCTGGCTGAGCATTGTGGCTGCCAAGGTGCAACCGCTGCCAACTGGGAAGGGCCGTCGGTAGAAAAGTGAAATATTGGAGCTCCGGGGTTTCCCTGCCCCCACTGTTCCAAACTGGCATCTGTTCCGTGCTGGGCTGGAGCAGCAGATGCCTGCTTGCAGCTAATGACAGCAGTAGTCTGTTAACAGATGCCACGGATGTAGCAACAGCCTTTGTCTGAGCCAAACACCAAGTGCTGCAAAGGCAGCGGGGCCAAGGCCTTTCCCTCCCCGGATGGGTCCCAGCCCCTCGCCTGCTCCCTCCCGGTGCCAGAAGGGACCCAGGAGTGCAAAACCTGCTCATCCCACCCAGAGCACGGGCAGGGCGATTCCCCAGGCCCAGCATCCCTCTCTGCTGCACCAGCACTTCGCTGGGTGCTGAACCCGACACTTGCAGCCCCCTCTTCTCGCTCTCCCTGCCTGGTTCCCGCTGGAGCTGCTGCCAGGGAGCTGCTGGCAGCCAGCCCTGTGCAGGCAGGAGCCTGTGGGAGTCGCAGCTGTGCCCGTTCTTCCCTGCTCCTGCTCTCCCTGTGCCACCCAGCGCACCCAGTCCGGCCACTGGTACATCCTTGCACCCCGGCTCATCCCTCTGCCAGCGCTGCCATTGCTGGTCACATTTTTGGGTGTTTCTGTGCAAAGGTGAAAGCCTGTCCTGTCTGGGCTGTCTGCTCTCAGTGCAGGTGGCTGCTCTGCACAGGGCATTGCACAAGATTTCCAAGAGGAGGCCGGAAATCCAGCCCCAGGTGACCAAAGCGCTCTCTCCGGAGGTCTGGTGATGCTGACCCACCCTGGCAGCCACAGCCCCTCTCCTGCCAGGTGCAGGAGAGGGAAGCTTCCTGCTCACCCATTGCCCAGACAGAGAAGCCAAGGCAAGAACAGCCTCTTGCACCCACCCAGCCCTGCCAAGCCCCTTCCTCCTCTCCACACTCCCATTTCCTTGGAGTTATCACCCTGCCACACTGGATAGGTACGGACAATACGGCGAAGAACCAAATGAAGAGAGTTTTTAACCACCACACAGGAGCCTAAAGGATAATTAAATGACAAGACTTATCAGCCCCCGTGGGGCATTCCCATTGTAGAACAGATTAAAAACTGTTTCCTTTCCAAAGGAAAAACAGTGACTGATCTACCTTGTGCTGAATCTATTAGACAACTCAGCTGAAACAAGTTTCACGTTTTTTAATGCGACCAGCTGATCCAATCCCCCCCGTTTGATTTCCCCAGATGGCAGGAGCAGCTGGAATGGAAAATCCTTCCCTGCCAGCACTGCAGCATCACCTGGCTGTCACCAGATCCACGTGCCTGGAGGTCTGCCTGGGCCGAGCAGGGAGGGGAGCAGAGAAGGGAGCAGTGTCAATGGGTCAAAATGCTTTGCTCTTCAGCCACCAAACAAACAAACAAACCAACCAACCTCTTGCATTCTCAGTCTTCAGAGGCTTTAAACACCAGTTCACGCTACAGCAGCTACACACTCGTAGGACAAGCTGACAGCAAGGGGCTCCTGCATGAGGACGGAATACGGCTCAGCCTTGTGTTGAACAAAGTTGGACCAGAAAGAGAAGTCAAAATTTTTCTGCTTAAAGTTTTTCTATCGCAAAACACTGGGGTTTTTTAACCAAAGGATCTGCTTCCTGCAGAGTACTTTCACAAAGAAGCCCAGACATGAGATCAAAGGGCCCCTTCCCCACCAGCCCCTTAGATTGGGATCATTAAAGAATAGAATTAAAGCAGTGACGATGTTTTCCACGGCAAAGGTGGCATTTTGGCGTGCCTGGCACAGAGGACGGAGCTGGTGCCAGTGCCCAGGCACCACTTTTCCTGCCCCATATGCAATCAACTGTTTACTCGGCATTGGCTATAGATGTGCATTTAATTGAGCACCTTTGCTCCCTGTCCCCCCCCTTCCCTGCTCCGAGGGCTGTCTGAATGCGAGGGGGAGCAGCCCCCAATCCACCCACCCCCACGCCGGGGTCCCCCTCCCCTCTCCCCGGGGCCCACAAAGGAGAGGTCGCTGCCGTGTCAAGTGGGGTGTGGAGACCAGCTGAGGAGCTCGAGAGCTGAATTGTGCCAATTTGTGCAGCCAGCGCCCGCTGACAAAACTCGGGATCGGGAGGCATGAGCCGGCATATGGTGCCTCACTCAAGGGCCTGTCATTCAGGGCAGCGGCAGTGATGGCTCTCTCAGCCTCCCTTTATGGCCTTTCTGTTCCAGCGGGGTGTGCGCAGGGCCCGGGAGGAGGAGTGGGGCAGGCAGCGCCTCTGCTCCATCTGCACCCCGAGCCAGCCGAGCGTGGAGCTCTTTCTTTATCCCGCTCCCCTCCTCCGACGGTCCCCGACGGCCCCGGCAATGAACTGCTCGTGTCGTCTCGGGGACGCGTGTTCGGGCTCAATTTCATGCTGGTTAATTCCAAAAAACCCCGGCTGTGCGCGCGGCTGCGCTTCCCGTTCTGTTCTCCTCGCTCCCCGAAGCTCTCTCCCAGCTCACGGACATCCCTCCTCTCCCTCCAGCCCTCCCTTTAGCCGGGGCTTGTCCCTGTCCTCAAAGCTGCCCTGTTACAAGCAGAAAAGCTGTTGGCGTAAAAGAACTACGAAGAGCCACCACTTAGAGCCCTTTCAGGAGCAGAAGGTTTTCAGCTCTCAAAGAAAGAGGGTTTTTGTTCTGGCTTTGATGTTTCTGGGGTCTGGGACTCTCCGCTCTTTTCTCCTCAATCCCGAGCAGGCAGATATAATCACCCTCCTCCTTGCCTGCTTCTATTCATCGGTGCATTTTAAATAAAGTAACAACACAATCCCCAATTTGGGAACCAACCTCAAATTAGTGCCTGCACCGCTCTGGCTGGGGAGGTTTAATCAGGCAGTTAAAGCCCCGTTTTGTGAGAGGCTTCCAGCGGGATTTGGAAGCTGATCAGGGCAGGGTGGGAGGAGGGGGACAGCTCTGGCCATGTCCCGCTGCAGACCCCAGCACCCCAGGTTCTGACACTCCTGCTTGTCTCCACCCGAGATCCCACAGTTGGGAAGAGCCACACCGTACACAGGGAAAGGGCCAGAGGCAGAACAGTGATAGGGAACTCCATGGGCCTGATTCCCACCCCACAATTCCCATTCCACAATTCCCATTCCACAGCTGGCTCTGATGCAGGGGTGCGTGCCCTGATTCTGTGTGTGATTTAGGGAGGCTGCCTCACTTCCAGCAGGTACTAATCCCTGGATGCCTCCCACCACCCCATCCACGGTACCTTGGAGAGCAAACCCCTTCCTGCCATGGCCAGAACAGCCCTACACAGGGCAAATCTGCAGGGAGCACAGTCCTGCCTCTTTCTTTAGGTGAAAAAATGGGCATTAATGTGCTTCCCCTCCTCTGCCAGGCCCTGCCTGCCCACCAAGGCGGAAGCTGCCGGGGGATGAGGACGGGGTTCTCCAGAGCATCCCAGTGCGGCACCTGCTGCCCTGCCCCTTCCCAGCGGGAATACCCGCGGCTCTCACCCACACCACGGCCAGCACAGCCCTGCTCTTGGCGGGGCAGGAGCGGGCGGGCAGAGGCTCTGGCATGGCACAGCACGGCCCAGCACGGCCCAGCAGAGCCCAGCACGGCCCAGCAGAGCCCAGCACGGCCCAGCAGGGCCCAGCACAGCCCAGCACAGCACAGCAGAGCCCAGCACGGCCCAGCAGAGCCCAGCACAGCCCAGCACGGCACAGCAGAGCCCAGCACGGCCCAGCACGGCACAGCAGAGCCCAGCACGGCACAGCAGAGCCCAGCACGCAGCATCCCCGCAGCTGCCGCGGCAGTTGGGGGAACAAACCTTTGGAGACACCGTCTGTCGGCGGCTCCGGGGACATTGTCTCGGAGCCCGGCACTCTCCACCCCTTTCTCTGCCCTTCCCGCAGCCGCCCCTCGCTCTGATTTAATGACAGCCTGCTCAGCCCCCTGCCTACCCGGGCAGGGACCAGAGCACGGCACAGCACACCCGGCTGAGCTCCCAGCGAACCTTCAGGGCAAACTTCCCACTTTTTCCCAGGCAAGTTGGCCACTGGGTGCTGCGATAAATCCGTGTGCCCGCGGAGCCCTCCCCAGCTCCTGCCAGCTCCGAGGTGAGCATCCCAGCCATGTCCCAGCTAATCTCCCATCGCTTCCCTGGACATCCCTGATTTCCCTGAAGTTGCTCAGCGTTGAATGGAAGCGGCTTTAATGTCAGAGGCAGATGGGCACCTCACAAAGGCCCCTCACCTCTCCAAGCTGGTCTGTCCACATGCCTGATTAAATCCTAATACAGAAGTTAGAATTGATACAGTGGCTCTGGGGTGATTCAATTAGTGCAGCAGGCATGGAGAAAACAGCACAAAGAGATGTGGTAGTTAGAAAGTCATTTTCTTTTGATCATTATAGCATCTCACACGTGGAAGCAGAAAATTATAGGCTCATGCGTCTTTGCTTAATATCCTCTGGGGCCAGATTTGTCGTAACATTGAAGTTAGCTGTCAGAATTGACAAAATCATGTGGTGTTGATGAATTTACAGTGCTGCTCTTAAAAGCCAAAGCAGGATCCAGGAAATGTCTGCCAGACAAATGTATTCAAGTTCTATAAAATCACCTTTCCCTCCCTCCCCGCCCCCTGCCTTGGCTGCAATCCCTCCCGGCCTTTGTGGTGGCTCTGCCGCCGCCGGGGCAGATGCCGGGCTGGGACGGGCGCCAGCTGACTTTGCGCTGGCTGTCCCCATGTGCTGCTTTCTTCTCGGGGTGCCACAGCCCCTGCAGCCCTGGGACACCTCTCAGTGCACCCGTGCCCTGAAACACCCAGCTCAGTCTCACCAGGCGCTGATAAAAGTGCAGGAAAGCACCTTTTTGAAGCTCCCAAAACGAGTTTGGTGCTGGAGAGCGGCAGCCAGGGATGCTCATTCCAGCTCCAGCTGTCACCACACGGCAGGTATGGCACAAAATGCAGCAGTCACAGCAGCCCCCACACCTGGAGGGAGGAGCAGAGCCCTGGCCGAGGGTGCTCAGGACCTGCTGCTCCTGCTGGGGCACAAACCCCTCCTGAATCAGCCACTGAGGGACCGACGGGTCTGTGGGAATGGGTGACCCGGAGGAGGGGGACTGTGGCTGATGTGTCCCCCACGTCAGGGGGGACTGGCTGTCCTGCCTGTCCTGCTGGTTGGCACAGGGGAGAAACCTCTCCACGTCCATGGGATTCTGCTCAGGGAAGCTGAACCCCCACAGCACTGGAGCAATCCACCACTGCACCATCCTTAGCCCACCTCCCACAGCACCCACAGTTTCTCAAATGCTGTCCGGGTTCTGAAACGAAACATCCACCATCCCCCTTGATCCCAAACGCTGTCAGAGCATCTCCCACTGTCCCACATGGTGTGGATCATCCCCTTCCAGAGGCAAGCATTGCCTACCCCAGCCAGCCTCAAGTCACCGCTGCTGTACATCACCCAGCACTAAACAACAACCCCCAGACACAGGAATATTCTCATTCCAGGACATATCTTCCTGCCCTGCCCTAGAGAGGTGGAAGGGCTCACAGTCCCCTTGCCTCTGGAGAATCCTCCCTGCTGCAGGATCCTCGATGCCACGGGAGCTGCTGGGGCTCACCACGGAGCTCTGCTCGTTGCTTTGCCCTCGCCTAAGCAGCCCCAGCACTTCCCCTGTATTTAACACAAACCCCACCTCAGCTGCTCTCTCCACACCTCCCTGCACCGAGGGTCCTGCTGACAAATTCTTTCTTTTTTCTTTTTTTTTTTTTTCCTGAGAACAGAGAAATATTTTGGCTCTGGAAAGATGGGAATGCTGTTTTCCCATCACACCAGCCAGGAAGGAAAAGCCAAACCATGCCAAAGTGCAGGGCCCTGCCATTCTCAGCTGATGTGACTCTGATGGAGCCAATGGTGCTGGATTTTGGCACAGCTGGACCTGCCTTCCCTTGGGAATAGCGTTCCTGCTGCTTCACTCTGGTGGGAGAGGTGGCTCACAACGTGTGCTCTACACTGGGAAAGGCACGTGGATGTCCTGCTGGCCTTCCCCTTTCATCTCTTTGTGTCCATCCTTCCTCTGCAGAGGGATATTCTCAGCCAAGTTCCACATGCTTGATTTGAATAATTTTTAAAAATATTTCTAATCAAGAGGTGAACTTGTGAGGGATTTTTTTTTTTTAAGGTTGCCATCCGTAAGAAAATGCTATTTCTAACCAACTTCTATGATTTTTGGGGAGTGAGTTTTATACAGTTTGTTCATCTTGAGGAATCTCTTTACCTTCTATTCTTCCATCTCTGTCTGGTCTTCAAGATATGCTAATCAGTGTGTAAGTATATCCTTTCAAATAATTATCATACATTATACTCTACTCATCTCTGTATAATTTCCTCATATGCATAATCGTATTTGACTTCCTTATGAATGTAAAAACCATCTTACCTTGGGCAAGTTAATCTTCATTGATTGAATATCAAATTCATTTGAATGTGTTAGCAAAGCCTTCCCCCCTCCCTCCTGAACAGGAGAAATACACATTTCCTATCCTGCTGCTGAAGAATTTCTGTTTATTTGGTCTTCATTTCTCATTTTGCTCTCTAAGTCCCTTTTTGCTGCCCCACTTCTCTCTCTGTTTCTTTAAATAAAAGTTACAAAGGAGAAAAGCCAAATAACAACGGCTCCTGCCTTATTTTCAGATGAAAAATGCCTCTTTCTCCGTGTTTCTGAGAAGAATAATTAAGGAACCGCAGAACCCTGATAATAACTAACTTCAAAAGGGTGAAAAGCAAAGCCAAAAGTCCTCCAAATGAAACGCAATCCCCTCAGGAAATGCCGGCGTGGGAAATAAGCCTTTCTTCTTAAAACTGTTTGTGGGCTTTGATAGAAACAAACCTCAGGAACAACCCCCTCGCTGCTCCTCTGACGTCCCACCGGCACAACCTGGGCAGGGAGGATGCCAAGGAAGCTGGGACTGACCCTGACTCTGCTCATCCTCCTGAGCAGACCTACAGCCTCCTGGAAATCTCCCTGCACACCCCTTTGTGGGGCTGGATGTGAGGCTCCAGGAGAAAACCAGAGCTTTTCTGCCCAGGAGATGGATGAGTGACATCCCAGCCCCAGAAGGGCCCCCTGCTTTCTGCAGGGATGGATTTTCACCCATCAAAGCTGGGGTTTCCTGCAGGTGAGCTCCTGTTTCAGGGGGAATTGACCTGATGGTCACCTGCCAGTCATCATTTCAGCATCTCAGCTGACCATGAGCTGAAGTCCTTAAAGCACCTCTCATGCAGGACACAACTGTTCAACAACTTGAGTTTGCAAATCCTGATGGAGCCTCGGGGCAGGAACTGCTCAGGGAACTGCTGGAAGTGCCCCATTCCAGGACAGGGATGTGCCCACACCACAGGGAGAGGCTCCAACCCAACTGCTCAGCTGCTGGACCCAAATCCCAGGCTATGAAATACTCCCAGCTCCGTTTAAAATTTTTCAAAGTTTTGTTTTGCCTTTTAAAAAAAAAGTCAAAACCATAACAAAGCAAAATCATGAATGCCAAGAGCATTCAAATCTCCCCCAGAGCAGGCTCCTCGCCGGCCTCAGCTGGAGCAGACACCAGTAAATCAGCTCTGGGGAAAGGCCCTGGTGCTATTTTCTTACCCAGCATTTGGGAAGCCAACGATATTATGAGTTAAAACCCAGGGTTCTTTGTACGGCAGAGCCCGGGCAGGGGGGAGCAGCCCTGCACTGCCTGGGAAGGAGCAGCAGCCTGGCCTGTGTCGGGCTGGGGGTGGTGGGTGGGTGCAGCCAGGACCACCTTCCCTGCAGCTGCTTTCCCCTTTCCAGCCAGGGATTTGTCCCTCCCAGGCTCCAAGGGAGCGCTGGGACCCTGGTGCAGGCAGGCGAGCGCTCGGCTGGAGCTGCCGCTACGAGTGGGCAGCCGGACGTGCGCACACGCGGGCACGGCGCCAGCGGCCACCAGTCCTGGCTGGGCAGAGCTTCCAGCCTGGGAAACCTGGACATATGGGAGCCCCTGTCCGTGCCACCGCGAGCCCTGGGCCAGCAGGGCAGCAGGACCAGCACGGCCAAGGCCAAGGCTATTTTCAGCTCTGTCGGTACCGGGAGGGAAACGGGTGTTACGTAGTGGAACGGGGGAAAGCTGTTCTGGGGATTGCTGGGGAAGCCAGCAGTGCAGCATGCAGGCAAGATTATATTCTGATTAATCAAGTTAATGTACTGTACACTGTTAACACTAAAATTTTCAGAAGAGGCATGACCAGTTTGTGTGATGGGGGTTTGATTCCTCTGGATTAGAATGGGCTAATTCCCTACAAAACTTGCCTCTTCTCTCTTTTTCTTTTTAAATTTCTCTGCCCCAATGAGTTATTTTGCTCTGTATCTCTGGCAAACCTTCCTGCCCAGCTCTCAGACTCCTTCCCAGCCTGGACCAGCCTTTGTACAAAGTGAGGGCCTGACCCAGCAAAACCCAGGATGAACAGGGTGCTCTGAGCCCGGAGCAATCCCTTGAGGCCAACGAGATGAAGCTTCAAGGCTCTGTGTCCCCACAGGAGTTGTCCTGGGAGAACAGGGGACGTGAAATGGCAGGAAAGCTGGACAAGGCTGCTGGGTGAGAGATGGGGACAGCTGCTGATATAATTTTGGGGCATTTTGCTCCCTTCAGACCAATACTGAGGTTTCTGCAATGACAAGCCCTTGCTAAGCAGGTCACAGCACAGACGGAGCACCCTGTGTGTGTTTGACTCTCAAAGTATCGATGACCTCAAAGCATCATCCCACTCTCTATCCCAAACCCCCCACGTCCTTGGGAACAGTCATTTTGGGTAGCTGGCTGGGATGAGGTGTTTTCCCTGAAATCCTTCCCCAGCCTTCCCCTGCCCTGTGTGTATGGACACGAGGGCACAACCCAGGTGTGGCCGAGGTCCCCTGGGAAGGTGACCAGGGGTGCTGGGGACAGGGAGTCCCTTTGCCACGTGGCTCATCCATCAGGGCCCGGCCAACGCCTTGCAATGGGGATTTAATGATGATGAGCAGCAGACCCCTTCCTGCTTTTACGTCACCCCTGGGAGGCTGGGGAGAGCCAGGCGCTCCCGGCCGTGCACTTTCCCTGACCCCTGAACCCCAGGGCCGGCACTTTTATGGGGATGAAGCGACACAGTTCCTGTAACCTGCCTCGGGGGCCCTGAAAAATTAGACTGAATCAAAGCAGAAAATGAGTTTTCATTTATCTTGTGATGATGCACGAGGTTACATGAAAGACAAATAGCTGCTTCTGACTCTTCCTTTATCATTGTCACTGCAATTAATAGGCTGTGGCCTTCGTTACTGTGTTAGCACTAAAGAGACCGCGGGCCCCGGGGGACGTTAACGAGAGCAGAAAAGCAGCGCGAGCTCCTCCAAGTTGTGTCGTGTTCTGCTGCCTAACCTGGTTCTCTGCCTCGCTGCTGCAGTGCTGGTGACTCAGCCACTCCAGCTCAGCACTGACGTGGCCAGGGCTGCTCTGTCCCCTCCGGCAGCGGTGTCACCGCTCGCCGTGGCTCGGGTGTCAAGGGATGAGTGGTGGGGAAGGGACGGGGAACAGGGACGAGGCTTTCCTCAGGCTTGATGGCCTTCAGCAGCCACCCCGTGCTGTGGTGGTGGTCCCCAGCTGGCCTCTGGGTCAGTCTGGGAGTTGGATGCTCCCACTGGGATGGACGGGGATTTGTTCTGCCCTCTGCCTGGTGTTTGGACTGTGGGGCCCTGGGAGCTGGACTGGGACCAGTGGGAACCAGCAATCCCCCCTGGAGGGAGTCACAAAGCCAAGGAAGCTGTTGGGGTTCAATGTGCAGACTTTGCCTTCAAACTGAGACTCCAACACATTTGAAACTCTTTAGCAGAGACAAACTTGGCTGTATAATTAGGAGCTTAATTAAATCTACCTCAAATTTTCCAAAGACTTCCTGGGCTCGTGCTTACATTAATTCAGGGGTTTCCCATTCAAAGCTAACTCTGCCTTGCAATCTGCTTTTGACCTTCAACATTAATTTTTGGTGCTAGAACACTTCTAGAGGGTTTGGCACAGCCTATTCTTATGTGATCGTGGCACTGTTCTCCTTAATTGGTGCTTTTGGAGGTTAATTGAAAAGGAATCCACGATTGGCAAATCAAAATTAAGAGAATTTTGTAGGGATTAAAGTTGTCCTGGAACAGTAGGGAGAAAAATGTTTATGTGGGGAAATGGAATTGCTCCCAGGCACCCCCACATCCTCAGCTCTGTTACAGGGGAATGAGGGGCCGGGCAGGGGCTGGGCCAGCCCGGGAAGATGCTGTGGGTAAAAAGGCTCATTTTAATCTAAATGCAGTTAACATGCTCAGAGTCATTTGGGATAAATGGGATACTTAAGGACACATGATGGCTAATCTCTGCTATGACATTTGTGGAGGAGGAGGAGGAATAATTTAGACTGAGGGTATTGTGCTGCTCACCAGTTATCCCCTCTCTGCTATCACAAGTGGAACTAATTGTCAGGAGGACACTGGGCACACTGGTGGCACCTCCTGGCCCAGGGTCCCCAGGCCCCTCACCTGTGCTCTCAGCTCCTCTGCAGAGGCATCACTGACCCCATTTTTCAGACAGGGAACTGAGACACGAGCGGTGCAACAGAGCTGTGGGATGTCTCTGAGTCCGAGCTCAGGCTCCTGGGGAATTTGCAGGGAAAAGAGCCAAAGGGGCAGGAAAGGCAGGAGAGAGCAGCTGGACATCTGACAGTGACACCCAGGCACGGGGCAGGGACAGCCCCTGCTGCCCCCCTGCCCTCCCAGGCACAGCCAGAGGTGTTTCCTGGGCTTGCACAGGGGGGCTCAGTCAAGCATCGCTTTTGTTTCTAAACTTCCAGACATTCTGCACTCACCCTTTTCAACACAGATTCTGGGCTTTGTACCTTTCATACCGTCAAGGCTCTTTCAAGGACCAACTTCTTGATGTGCACTTGAAAATCATCACAAATCATCAGCAGAAGCAAGAAAGCCAAAAGATTTTCAGCTGATTTTCCAGGGCCTTTGTTCAGCGCAGACCTGGCAGAGCCCCTGCTCCGGGTGCTGCTGCTCCCCAGTGCCAGAGCAGCAGCACCAATGGGCAGATATTCACTGTGCCAATCGTTCAGCAAGAGTTTGGGGGACCCACAAGGTCATAAGAGAGTGCCAGCCTCACAGCTTCCCCCGTGCTGACCCCTCTGAACCCAACGGCACCGCTCCCCTCGGCTCCATGGAGCCGGGATTTCGCCCCTAGATGGCTCTAGGATATAAGTTGTTCCAGGCTATGCTGAAGGATGATTTGCAAATCTCCCTTCCCTGCCTGTATCACAGCAGTACCTGAGGGTCTGGGTGTTTCCCTGGAGGTACCGGCTGTCCTTGTCCCAGGTCCCTGCACAGCCTGTGCCCCTCGGGGCCACGCGGGGTGTGGTGTCCCTTGGCGTGTCACCCACCCCCGGCAGGGTGGCACACGCTGGGCACCACAGAAAAGCCTCGGAGGTGCTGGACAGCAGCCGTGTGTGGGAAAGCTGCTCTCCTGAATCCGAGACAAGCCCTGGCTGGGTTCCTGCGAGTGATCCCCCTGCTCTGATGTGCTGCCGGTGCCGTAAGCAGCAGGGCAGGATCGGGAATGCGGGATTAAGAACAATCACACCACTGCATCCCGCAGGAGATGGATAAGGAAAAGTGACAGATTCCGGGCAAGGAGAGGAAAACAGGCAAGTTAGGGAAAGCAGGAAGGCAATAGCTCTTCCCTCCTGTTCTGCTGAAGCTTTCTCCACCTCCCAGTAATTAAAATACAAATGATCTGGCCAGGCTGCCCCTGCCCGCAGAGACCCATCGCCCATTTCCGCCCCAGAGATGAAAAGTTTAACCACCTTTAATGGAGAGGGGGGAAAGCATTGCCATCCACACTCCATCACATATTTATGATGCTTGAGGAAAGATCAATAGCAGCTATATGCAAGGGTCTATAAATTTAATGTAGCATGATCATTTAGTATCAGTTGCTCCTTAGATTAATAACGCCGGGCCGGGCCGCAGTCCTGAGATATGATAAAGTAATGCTGACTGGGTATGTGCAGCACACGGAGCTGCCTCCAGGCCTTTGCAAGATGCTGCCTCAGGCAGTGAGAGGGACTCACCTGCCCAGGTGTCTGTGCCACCCCGGGTCCCCTGGCAGAGCTGGCAGCACCCACCAGGTCTGACCGCGCTCCCTTGGCCGACACAAGAAGTGAGTGAGAGGGAGGAAACTGCCATGAGGATGTTCCCAGCACAAATGTCCCAGTTTGGGGCGAAGCCCTCCAAGCTGAGCAGCTCCTCCTGCAGCTGGCTGGAGGCAGAAGTGCTCAGCATCCCCTGCCTGTCTGCCCGGGCTGCCCAGGGGCCAAGGACTGGCTCTTCGCAGTGACCACAATATGTTATGGTTCAGTGGAAGGACCTTAAACTTACAGACAAGGACAAGGCAGTAAAAGATGAAGCACCTGAACCCCCCATTTCCAGATTACTAGACCCCAGGTGTGTGCTAGGGAGCAGTTAAATTTCATCATTACCCTTTCTTCTATGGTATTTTTTATAGTCCTTTTTACTACTGGCACTAAAGGTGCCGGACGCATCCCAGGAGCTAAGAGGACATCACTCGTCAACCTGACTGCTTGCTGATATAAAAAATGACAAGTCCTGGCTTAATCTTTCTGATAACTGTGTTCTGCATGGCCCATCCATCTCCATGGAGGAGTTTTGGTGAAGCCGGAAGACAAGAACATCACAGCATTTAAGAATGAAAAATTAAGTGCCCTTTTTGAGCACAGCATGGAGCTTATTACCGCAGAAGTGTTCGCCTGCTACTCCTCAGGTTGTGAGCATGTGCCTGCACTTGTCTGGAGCAAAGCTCCTGCTCTCAGCCTTTAATAATTTGGCTGCAGGCAGGAAAACAGAAAGAAAAATCAGAGGGACTGACCGACAGATTCAAAAAGACCTACAGATTCAGAGCTCTCTGCCCTGAAAGCAGAGAAATCCAGGGATACAGAGACACAACAATCCTGCCTTTGGACTTCCAAACCATTGTCCCCTTCTGAGAGTTCCACAAGTTTCCTAAAGCTCCCGCTCCTGGATTCAAGGGAAAATAAGAGAATTGGATATATGTATAAAACCAGTGGTCACGAAGGAAAGTCTTAAAAAACTGAGTCTCAAGAGCTCAGAGAAAATGCAGAAAGCCCCTAAAAATATTTTTCTAGCAAATTTTTTTTTTTAATTATTTTACAAATTGGCTCTGCTGAACTTCACCTGATATACCAGCTAGCTCCTGGGACCGGGGGCAAACAGCCCTCACTCAGCTCCTGTTCCACCTGAAGATTTTTAAAACTAAAGCCAACAGCCACAGACATTACTGTATCAGAAATAAAGCTCTTTTCATTCACGCTGTGCTTCTCTCCTTGGCTGCAGCACAGCCCTGCCAGAGAGCAGGTGGAGATCCCAGCCCCAGAGGCAGGACAGCATCGCCCTGCCCAGCTCCCCCCAGCCCTCCGTCCCTCCACAGATGTTGCAGCTTCGTGTGAACTGGCAGCATAGCAAATTGTAATTTAATTAACTCTTAAGCATTCCTGTAATCCAGGCTGACAGGGCTCCCCCAGCCCTGTGGTTCAGGAGTCCTGTCTCCATTGTCCCTTTTGGCAGCGCTGGGCGATTGTTTGAGGAGCCAAAGTTGATTGAGTCGTCTTGGAAGGACAAACTGCAGCCAAACTGCAGCTCCCTCTACGCCTGGATGTCAACTCACCCTGGCTTAAAAAAGTCCAAAAGACTTGGTTTAAGCCCATAATGTTAACTCTAAACACTCAATTGGAAACAGCTTGGAAAGGAAGCAGAAGGATGGCCTTGGAGAAGGTCTCTCCTGGCACAGGCAGGCACCGACTGCAGGATCCACCTCCAGGGTTTCCAAAAGAATTTGTGGAATCCGTGGCTCCTCTGTGACCAGGTGAAGAACAAGTCAGCCCCAGCCACCAAACGCTGTCAGAGCTGCCCTGAGCCCTGCCCTGTGTGTGGCACCTACGGCGCGGGAGGAGGAGCAGCTTGGATGCTGCTCCACAAGGAGGGGTTGGGCTGATGCCAAGCGAGCCCCTGATTTCCCGAGCCTGGGGTTTTCCTCAGCCACAGCAAGGCCAGGACACACTGCCCTGGGCCCCAGCTCTGCCGGGTGAGCACAGTGTCAGCGCAGACACCACGCAGGAACCCAGGCCAGCTCCTGGCCTGGCTGGACGTGGCTCAGTATGCCAGAATCCAGAGTGTCCACTGCCTCCTCAGGAGAATTCCTCACCAGGAATTGTCCTCCTGGCTCATTGGAAATGGCTCTTTGCATCCTTCTCCTCCAGCTCTGAGGGGGAGCCAGGCGGCTCTCACGGGCTTTGATGGGGAGAGGGCGGCCGGCGCTGAAACAATTCACGAGGGAGAGGGGAGAGGTGGAAATTTTCCATTTAAACCTACTTTTCGTGGAAAATTAGGTTTTCAACAGAATGAAAGCAAGTGCTTTTTCTTTTCCTGCTGTTTTGATTTTTCATCAGAAAATTAAAGAGAAGAACACTGTCACAGTTTCTTTCCCAATTTTTTTTCCTTTTCAGTTTCTTTTGGCCAAGGGCTATAAAAGATATTTTGGGTCCCTCCCACAGTTTTTCAGGTTTTACATTTTCAGCTTCCTGATGCAAACCTGGGATTCTCTGTGGGGAATTAAAACATCCTGCAAGCACTCCGTGGTTGTTTTCACCCCTCTGCTCCAGGACACCGACGCACTGCTGTGCTCGCCCTTAGCAGCTATGCTGCTTTCCATAGGATTTATGTGGATTTGGGGTTTCCTGAATCTCCAAGTCCTTCCACTGCAGATATTTGCCCCAATACATGTCCCAGACATTATCTCCATTTCCTCCCCTGCTGTATTTCAGATCATGAACATCCCCTGGCACCCCTTGCCCAGCACAAAGATGCTGGGCTGTGATCACAGTGCCACGATAGATAACAACAGCACGTCTGGCACCTACAGCCCCCATGGAAAAGCAGCTCTGCTCCTTCCTCTGATGCAAAAGGAGTTTTTCTCTTTCCTCCACTGAAGACAGAAAGCAATTAAAGCCATCCCAGCACCCTGGCACCCTTAGGAGAAAGGGCACAGGCTCAGCCTGGGCAGACACAGCTCACAGAGCTCATGCAGGGTTCACCCACAGCAAATTTGATGGAGCAAATCTCCCAACCCTTATCAACGTCGGAGCAGCGGGACCCGATAATTGTACAATGCACAAGCCTTGTCTGGGTGCTTGAAGCATCCTCAACGAAAATTGCTAAATAAATTTTGCCAATTAAAACAGCCGGTTCCCTCCGTTCTACCTGTCACGAAAGAAAGTTTCATTTATGAAATGCATTAATCGTTGGATCTCCAAAGCCCCATAAACCTGTGAGTCCTGCCTGGTGTATAATCTTCTAATCTCCTCCTCCTTAATCTGCTCACTATGGAAACCCCTGTCATTAGGAAACAAATGGCTTTGTGGGCTGCCTTATTATTTGCAAGGCAAGATGTAAAAGAGGGCGAAGCTGATCGGGGAGGACAGTATAAATTACCGTGGTGTTTACCACGGCCGTGTAAAGGAGCTAAACAGTGACTGGGGATAAAACAGCAATCCTGTTATCAGGGAAAAGTTTTAAAGCCACAGTAAGGGGGCTGTGTTTGCATCGTTATCGTGCCTGCCCCTTCCTGCCAGGGGTTTTTCAGGCAAGTGACTCCAGGCAGGGATGTGTGTGTTCATCTGTTAGCACGTCTGGGTTCTGGGAGAGCTGAAGCCACAGGTAAATGGAAGTGCCCCATGTCCCCAGTGCCGGGGGGGCACTCGGGGCACAGCGTGGGGGCTGCTGGCACTGCCACCCTCCCGGGGTGTCCAGAGTCCCACAGCGATGGTGACACAGCCTGGTCCCTGTCACTCGGGTGCAGCCACCCCAAATCCCAGTCCATGGCTGTGCCTGAGCTGGGAACCGGCACAACCAGAGCTTGCACAGAGCCTCTGCTACACCTCAGTGGCCAAACTGTGTCCTTCACTGACCAAACCGTGTCCTTCACTGGCCAAACTGTGTCCTTTACCGGCTGTCCCATGCCCAGCACATGACCCACACCTGCCCCAACCCAAGTAGCAGTTAATACCATCAGTGTTTTGGTTGCTGTCCCCAGGTCCTCACTTTTTCCCATCACAGGAATCAGGTTTTTCAGATAAAGGTGAATTAGGAAGAAATACAAACTGGGAACTGTCCTGCCTCGAGCCCAACTAACAGTGAGGGGAGGAATGGGAGTGTTGACAACAGCAGAGCAACTACAGATAAAACCTGACCTCTCTCTGAGAACACCCCCAGGGCTCAGCATTGAGCACAGGTTTCTTAACTCGGAGGACGAACCAAGTCTGAACAATAAAAGGTTTTATGAAATCAAGGAGGGATGCAGTGGTGGAGAAGCCCTGGGCTTGGGCATGAGAGAGGGAGCTGGCTCGGGGTGAGAGGCTGGGGAGGGAGCTGGACACTGGTTCTGAGGTGGGAATTGCTGAACAGCTGCTTTTTCTGGAACCATTCCCAGCGCTGACCTTCGGCTCAGCCAGCGTGGAATCCACTGCTGCTGAAACCTCATCCATCAGCGAGCCCCGAGCAGGAGGAGACACAGGTGAGGGGGAACCAGGGAAAAAAGGAACGTGAAATAAAGAAGGGAATTAGGAAAGCAGGGACCCCGATTCTGAATGTGCTGACGGTGCTGTGCTGTAATTAATAAGCACCAAATCTAACAGGGATTCGTACGGCGCAGGGAAGAGCACCTCATTAATCACAGCCCAAGGTGTCAGGATGCCAAACAGGAGGAGAACCTGCCAGGCCCCAGCAGGGAGGGGAAGGGTCCTCCAGAATGAGAGCCCTCTGGATCAGGCAGGGACAAAACACAGTTAAAACCCCCTAAAATATCGCGAACAAACTAAAAAACCACGAGCAGTTTAAAGCACAAAGTTCTGGAGGGTTTGTGCTCTCTGGTTTCAGGGCAGCCATCCTCGTCCTCCCTCTGCCCCTCTCCATCCCAGTATCTCAAGTTCTCATTCCTCTGAGGGTGTGTTCTCACTGGCTGGGTTCGTTTCACTCCTGTACCCAACCTGGATGTCTTGGGCTGCTTTGATTTCTCGTGCTGTTTGTCTGCTCACATGGTATAATTTAAAGAACAGAAAAGGACGATTCATTTTTGGAGAGGAGAGAAGAACAGAGGCAGCTATTTACCTAAGCCTTCTTTGATAGAAAACTTGAGCAGGCAATCAGCAGTAAACCCAGCATTTGCAAAATGGAAATAAATGAGGATCGTGTCTGGAAGCCCAACGCCTCCCTCTCCATGTCATCCAAATCCAAGAGAATGCCGGAGTGGCCTCTCAACCCAGTCATCACCAGTGGTTACTGGGAAGGCCATTTTGCACCCTGAGCAGCCTGGCCAGCACCGACACCAACACCTCCCTGCCTGACACCAAGTTAGACACACACAAGGAGATTCCACCCTCTCCCATCCGTCCACGGCAGCACTGTAAGAATGTTTCCCTACAAATAAAGATTCATAAACCTGAGAGCAACAACAACAACATATTAATGCCTCTAGTTGCTTATTCACAGTCAATGGTTATGTTTTCCTTCAAGCAAGCCATTAAACTTGTTAGCTCCTGGTTAGACACTAATTTTCTTTCCCAAAGACGCGGTGTGTTAGGAATTATGTTAATGAAGTATAAATCAAATCCATCCTTAAGTCAAGAGGCTGATGCCATCTAAACATATCTTGTGTTTCAACAGCAATATAATTTCATAGGTGTAATCCATCAGCAGCCAGGCTGGTCAGCTAATTCATTAAAAATAGATAATTAATGTCCACTAATAACCTGCTGCCTTGATTTTGTTGAGAAAGGAAAAGGAGAAAAACTCCACATTTTGAGGCGGTTTTAAGTGGCGTATTTTGAAGGAGGTGATTGCTGAACATTAATTTGCTCTCAATCAGCAATGCAGGTGGAGTTATTTATCTCTTCACCTGATCATACTGGAGAGCTGGAAAGGGAAGAGCAAACAGCAACAGGAGACTGCTGGGAACGCGGGCTGTCGGTAACCGCGCCGGGAAATGAGGAATTCCCGGGATAACGGTGACACCACTTAGATATGAATGGTGCTTCCAACGTAAAATATGGAGATAACCAAGCAACAAATAGGTCATTTCTTGCAGCACTTCCCCAGCAGAGAGTGTCTGTGCAGCAGAACACCATCTGTTTGCTGTAACCTCGGCGATTCGGGGTATTTATTGGTGCTTGCCACTGTCCCAGGACCTCTCTGGAGAGGATGGTTTGCTCTGAAGTGCTTCCTCCCTCGGAGTGTGAGAGAGATGAGAGGGCTGGTTATCAGTGGGGATGGGGCATCCATCAACTGGATGGTGGTGCTTTGGCCCAGGAAAGAGAATAGAAAAGGGAAAGAGAGAAAAGGGAAAGGGGAAAAGAAAAAAAATCACATCTCTTGCTCATTCGAGCTCTCCATCATCCAAAAAATGTAACACACAGAAGGTGCCTCGGCTATACCACACTGAGAAACATCAGCCCCTGCCTGTAATCGTGCCAGGCCCTCAGCCAAGAAATGTGTTGGCATATTCAGACCTGAGAAATCCCAGGAACTGCCAGCAAAGTGATGCTGGGGATGGATTTGGCCGACTTCGCAGCCCCCGTCTGCGTGGGAAAAAAATAAAGACAAGCTCTCCCCTAAAAGCAACAATAATAAAAGGAAAGAAACTGCAAAAGAGACAAAATTTGTGCTTAAAAGCAGAAGCACATGGGAATAAGGGGATGGGATAGGCCAAATGGGCAAGGATGAATTCTAAAAGAATTTAAGCTGTAATTAAACCGAAGGGGAACGGAGAGGCGCTGGGATAAGTTTTGTTCCCAGACCTGTTTGTCCCATGGCTTTGGAAAAGCAGCCCTGCCTCCCACCTCCTCCTCCTCCTCATTATTATTATTTGTGCAGGGCTCTCCGCAGAGCAGCTCATAACTCACCATGTTTATGATAAAGCAGAGCAGTTGTTTTTGGAGACAGGCACTTTGGAACGGCGCGGCCCCGGAGGCTGCGCCGCGGTGAGTTCTCCCCACCATTCCCTGCCAATCCTTCCCTCCCCTTTCTCCAGAGTGCCTGAAGGAAATTTATTGCAGCAGGCGACTGCTATGGGCAAATACTAATAAAATGCTGTTTTGCTGCAATTTGTTTAATTGGCCACAGAAGAGAAGCCTTGCATGTTAGATCCAGCTCCTGACACCTCCTGCCCAGTCCGCAGATGTTCTCACCATGAAGCGCTCACATCTCCGTGTTTATGGTGGGGAGCAAACAAACCCCTACCATTAAATCTTCCCTATTGCAGCAGATCTGATTTGATTTAACATGCATATTTACTGTGGCAGGCTGCTGGCAACCTCCCTGATTTATTCAGCAAAAGGTACTACTTAACATACCCTCGCCACCTTCCAGACACTCCTCCCCATCCCGGTCCCATAACAGATCCAATGGATGGGATGGGCAGCAAGGGGAGAGGCAGACACACAGCTCTGAACCACAGGGGTGCTCTTGGAGATATTCTTCATGGCAAATACAGATGAGGAGTGGGGTTTGTGCTGTCACCACTTGGGCCCTGCTGGAGGAGAGGGGAAGGGAAGGAGAGGGGAGAGAGGGGCCATGGTGACAGCCCCCAGCTCCTCCTCTGCTACTTCTTGATCATCTTAAAGGTCTTTTCCAGCCTTACTGATTCCATGAGGATTCTATTTGTGAGCACAAAGCTGGGACATGGTTGTGTCCCTGGGATGGTGAGGGTGGAAACAAAGCAGCCCCGGTTTGAGCAGTGATGGGATGGAAGCACCTTTCAGATGGACTTCAGGTGAAACCAGCTCTACGTGCAGGGACAGAAGCCACAGGCAGGGACAGAACGGCTCCTAGAAAAGCCTGGCTGGCTCTGAGGACTGGGAATGGGACCTGGCAGCTCCCAACCCACATCTGTGGTTGGTGCCGGATGGAAAACCTCTCCTTTCAGAGAGGGGGGGGCTTATGCAACCCCAGGATCCTGGATGTTTCCCCTCCCCATGGCTTTCCATGGGAGAACAGGGAGTGCCTGCAGCTCCGGGTGAGGGGGTCACCCTTGGAGACACCGTGGGAGCAGCAGGAGCGCTGCCAGGCACCGCGGGCAGGAACAACCGCACCCCAAACTTGGCAGCACAACCGAGCTCGGGAGAGGCACCCGCAAACCGAGACCTGCGGGGTCACCAGCAAAGGTTGGCACCTTGGCTCCCTGCCCGTCCAGGCTGGGGGAAGCGACAGGAGGGACCTCGAGGAGCACAGAGCCAAGGCAGGAGCTGCCCGGGGGGATCGCAGCCCTCAGCACACAAACACCTCCTCCTGCAGGGGTGATCTCCTCCCCGGCCCAAGCTGTTATCTGAAGGCAGAGAATGCCAACCATTATCCCCGGGCCTATCGGATCAGCTGCTCCGTTCTTTTATCTTCTCTTATTGAGGAGATTAAAACAGTGCCAAGCTCGGGGAAGCTCCCCGGAAGGCAGAGGTGCTGATTGCCACGGGAGGGGGAGGCTGTGCTAATTCTCACACGATTCTTTTCTGGTAAAAATACACAAATGGGTCACTTTGTCATGAGTAAATCTCCAGTGCCAGCCGGGCAGGACCAAGCCACCACTGAGATGTGCAATGGACAGCACCTTTCCTGGGCAGTTTTTATCCAGAGGGATCCCTTTTGGAATCCAGGAGACACAACCTCATTGCACGGCTGGTTTTCCTTCCTCTCCTGTGACAGGGACCACGCGAGGAGGCAGAGCTTGCTCCGAGCAGTGCCAGCGGCACTGAGCTCCAGTGGGCACGGCCATCGCTCCCCAGGGGTGGCAGCCAGGCTGGCACAGGGCCAGGAGGGACCCCCAAGCTGGGGGTCTGTGGTCCTGCTGGTGCACGGACTGAAGGTCGAACACCCCACGCTGCTGCGTCTCCTCTTGCAAGGGAAAGATTCCAAAAGCTTTGCTGCCTGGCTGAACTCCTCCAGACTGCTTCAGTTCTCATCTTAAAGGTCTTTACCTCAAAAGAAAGAGACCTTCATCAGAAAGAAACTTTCAGAAATTTCCTGCCTCCAACGAGGCCACAAGTACTGGGACAGCAGGTTTAACTCAGCTGCTCCCGACTCCTGTGCGCTGTCGCCTGCCAGTCTCGGCCCCTGTCCCTCAGGTACCTCGGAAAAATGGGTTGAAGGAGCTTCTCGGGCCCTGAGCAATATTTCACAGCTCTTATTCCAGTCTCTGGAGCTCACTCAATTTATACTTATTGTGTCTTGCCCCTGTCTGCACTGCTTGTGGGAACCCCAGAGATGGCACTCACTCCGAGGAATTAGCGACACTCGGCACTGGAGCAGCTTAAATTATTTGGGTTTATTTTATGCAAACAGAGGCTACTGGGAGTGCAGGCAGCAGGGTGGGGCAGTGCCAGGGATCCTGCCTGCAGTCCTGCCTGTTTGGGAGATCGATGCCTGGGGAATACTAAAGGGGATCCAACAGACCTGGAGAGGGACTTTGGACAAGGGCATGGAGTGACAAGACAAGGGAGAATGGCTTCAAACTGACAAAAAGGTTTAGGCTGGATATCAGGAATAAATTCTCTGTGAGGGTGGTGAGGCACTGGCACAGGGAAGCTGTGGCTGCCCCTGGATCCCTGGCAGTGTCCCAGGCCAGGCTGGACGGGGCTTGAAGCAGCCTGGGACAGTGGAAGGTGTCCCTGCCCATGGCAGGGGGATGGAATGGGGGATGAGCTTTAAGGTCCCTTCCAACCCAAACCATTCTGTGGTTCTGTGACCCCTTCCCAGGGAGCTGGGACAGCGGATGGAGCATCCTGCATCTCGCCAGCCATCGTTTCTTGGCACCTGTGCCCTGGGGCAGAGCTCCAGCAGAACCCGAGCCTGGGCACGAGGCCACAGAGCCAGACGGCACCGCCCGGAGGCACCGACTTTGCAGGGCTCTGAGGACAATTCCCAGGCACGGGCTCCCAACACAACTCCAGTGGGAGCTGGGAGTGGATTGGGAATAGAATTCAATGCAGCTCCAGGGAGAGGAACCCTCAGCACGGGGGCTTTGCTTGCTCCGGCTGGGGGGGCTGGGATGCTGCAGGAGCCCCGAGTTTGTGGGGAGGGAGAATCCCGAGCCCCAGGCCAGGCTGGCCAGCCCCAGCTCAGGAACAGGCCCTGCCTTCTCTCTCAGCACACGTAAAACCTCTGCAGAGGTTTCCTGGGGTTACTCGTGTATTAAGTTAAGCTAACCAATTTACAATGCAAATGTTACACAGCTTACAAAGGGTAAATGAGTTGTATGTTGAAGGAGATAGGCTTTACCCAGACAAAAGTGGAACAGACCTGTGGCAAACTGCAATTAATGACCTGAACACATCTTCCAGAATGAAAAATTCATCGAGTCCTCTAAGGATATATAGCCCAAGCAGAAGAAATTATTCACCACCTTCTACATATCCAAAGTGTCACCAAGCCTATTTATCTGGCAAATAAAGTGCTTCCCTTCAGCCTTAATATTTCTGCTGCTGTATGGTCCAGAAGTTCTGAGATTTTTTTTGAGAGTAGATTTCACAGAGAAAGTGCAATTTTAGGGAAGCTGGGTTGGTTGTTGGGAGAAGGAAGACTGAGGTAAAACAGAAACTTTTAAAATGAAAGTGAAGGATAGCAATAGGTTTCTTTCAGGCACATCAGGATGGGTACCTGAATTTGGGACCCCAACACACGCTGGTCACTGGCTAAAATCCCAGCTGTGACATTGAGGGAGGCGATTCCCAGTCTGGCCACGTGCAAAGGGGAGATAAAGCCTAACTGTCCCGTTAGAGGTGGCACTGGTGGTTTCATTAATGCATGTAAAGCACTTTTGTGGTCCCCAGGTGGGTTGGGAAGTGTTGTTATAAAACTGGGACTAAATCTGAGATATTCTTCTCCTTGCCTGTAATGGGAATGAACAGAACAACCGCTCAGCAGACCCTCTGTGGTTCAGGTGATTTTGGATTTCTTTGTGGTTTACTGCCCCAGCACTTGGGGATAAGCAAAGGGAAAAGCAACTGTGGATGTCAGAACTCATTTCAAAGAAAGTTTTACCACAAATATAAAATGTAAATTTCTGCCCTGGGTAGGCACCAGCTGGGAAAGCTCTTGGGGAAGAGGCAGAGCTGCTGCACACCACGGCCTCCTGCACAGGGAGCAGCCCAGGCAGGTGCCTGCTGCCAGGCAGACATCCATCCTGATTTTCTCATTTCCCTTTCCTGGTGTGCCTGTGACCCCAAAGAGCCCCTTCTAGCACCCAAACCCCCAGCAGCCCTTTCCAGGATCCATCCATCTCCTCCACCCCAGGTGTCTCACAGGGGGTTAGGCTGCCCCAGCTCACCTGAGCACCTTTCCCTGTCAGAGGCAAAACCCGCTGCCACCTCCCATCATCTCCCAAGGCTGGCACCCAAATCACTGCGGGAGTGGGATCGGGGGGGATTAAGGTGAGACAGCCATGCTGGGAAGCAGGACGCTGCCAGATCCCTCCAGCTGCTGCTTCCCTCGCTAAATTGGGGTACGGACACCAGGGAACATCCCCGGCAGAGTGACCAGCCCTGGCCTGGGGGCTCCTGGGCACCACCCCCCTCTGTCCCCGGCTCAGCTCCCGGCAGCGAGCGCTGCCCTTCTGCTGCTGTTTGCTGAGCAAAACCCACGCTGGAACAACGAGCTGAACAGTTAAGCAGCACTCATCATGCCTAATTTACAAAAGAAGGGGCATATTTCAAAATATTTATTCTGCCTTTCCCAGTTGGATTGGCATAAGCATGTGGAAATCTTCGAGGAATCAAACAACTGTTAATCACCTCAAGCTATTCCGGGCTGAGTTTGCTGTGTAAGCTGCCGCCCTCTGTTTACACATAAGAAGCAATGACTCAAAGAATCCTATGGAGACGAGGTTTTTTTCCCTCCTTTTTAACGATAAGGTCTGGCCAAACGGCTTAAAGGGCCCAGCTATTTAGTATTGGAGCTGCACCTCCTCGCCTCCCTCCCTGCCCTGTAATATCCCCATTTGTATTCAGCTGGCGAGCGCCGGGCGTGGGGAGGGGGAGGGAGAGCTCCGGGTTTCACAGCCCACCCGCCTCGCCGGGCTGGCCTGGAGGATGCCCCCGATGGCATCGGGTGGGCAAGGGCAGGGCTGGACATCGCCAGTGCCTTGAGCAGCACCCCAGCCCACAAATCCCAAACCCGCAGCAAAACCGCCCTCTAAAAGGCACCTGGAGTGGGATTTCCAGCCCCAGGGGAAGAAGCAGCATCTCGGTGGTGTGGCTTGGACCTGCTGCCCTTTCTTGCTTTTCAGGGTGCTGTCACCCACCTCAGCCCCCCTCTGGCTCTGCTGACCCCAATCCCTCCAGCTCCACCCCAAAAATGAGCCTTGCCCCAGTAACACCAGTCCCACACTCAGCCTGAGGACAACGAACCCAGCGCCCACAAACCCAGCACCCACAAACCCAGCACCCACAAACCCAGCATCCACCACGCTCAGGGCTTTTGCCACTACCCCAAGCTCCAGGCTCTCCAGAAGAAAAGCAAACCCACCAGTGCCCCACTCCCCTTCCTTTCATCCTCTGCCGAGCATGCGCCGGGCTCTCCCTCACGCCATGGCACTGGAGCTGAATGCTGATGAGAAATTCTTGGTCCAACCCCAGGCACTCATTTTCAAGTAATTAACTTGGCACCACCACAGCACACGGCAGATCCGACTTTCCCGACCAGGAGATAACTGAATTAAAAGGCCAGGTGTGGGATTATTTATGGCCAAACTTGCTTCTTCCCCACCACCAGTTTTAAGACAAGAATGATAATTTTATCCGGACTTTCTGTCTTCCTACCCAGCCTGGAGGCTGACAGGTTTCTTTGTTGGGGAGCACAGCCCAGGGGCAGCTGCAGTGGGATGCTGGAGGATCCCAAGGATGTCCCATGCCTGAGTTGTCCCCTCTCCCCACTGGAAGAGCAGTTTGGGGGGCACTTGAGGGTTTTTTACCATTCCTGCTGCTTTGACATGCTGTACATGACATCACCTTTTATCAGTGTATCCTATTCCTGAAGCCACGTGGAGTGAGTGAAATTCCTGCCTCTCCCCACAGTTGTTGGCAGCTCAGCTGGAGTCAGAGCTCCTCTTTGCTGCCCCAAATCCCCCATTACTGTTCTCCTTCCTCCTCCCAGATAAACCCTAACGTGGAGCTGCAGAGAGCTGTGAGGAGGGAGAAAAGAGGATGGTTTGGGGGAGAAGGAGGATGGTTTGGGGGGAAGGAGGATGGAGAAGCAGGACCTGGCTGCTCCCTCCACAAGCCATGCAAAGGCTGCTTCCCCTTGGGCCAGGCTGGCAAATTATTCCTGACTGCAAACCCCAGGGGTTTCTGTATAGAAATCCAGGCCCAAAAGGATGGAACAAAAAGATGTGACAGACGTGGATCTCCTGCCATGACCCACCCCTGTCCCACAGCTCCCAGCACCAGCACTGGGCTGAGTGGGAGGAGGACTGGAGGAGGCCATCCCTGCTCCCAGCAGAGAGCAGAGCTGTGGAGGGAAGGCTGCCGAGCGCTGACACATGAGGGTAATGAGTGTTGACATATGAAGACACAGCCAAACTGAAAGCTACATCCTATTTAGCTTTTAATTTGGATGCTCATAGAGTGGATTCTGAAGCTCTGTTTCATCACAGCTCTTAAAATGGATCTGACTTACAGGAAACAAGCTGATGTGAGGCTGCATCACTGATAAACCCGACTCCAACACGGCACCCTTCCCTTGACAGCCCCTGGGCAGGAGTGCTCTGCCCCCAGAAAAGGCATCCTGCTTTGGGAACCACACTCCCTTTTTCCATGGGAAACCTTGTCTAAGCCACACGGGTTGGGGTGAGGTCTGGAAAACAGAGGGACACCTGCCAGAGCCCATCCCAGCATCCCTGCAGGAGCCACCCAGCACAGAACCCCCGGTGTCAAACCCCAGCTTGGGAACTTTCTGAGCTCCCCTCTGAGCGGAGAGGCCGGGGCAGAGGGGAGCTGCTGTCTCTGCCTGGGACAGGAGCTGCCCTGGTGCCCCCTGCTCTCCTCGGGCCACCTCCCCTCCTGACCTGCCCCAGGGCTTCCTCTCCCACTTTTCCCCTGGCCAATCTTCCAGGCACCGAACTAAACTGGGGAAGGGCAGCTAAAGGTTTGCTACCTGCAGCTCCTGCGAATCGCATCCCAGATTCCCCCCGGGCAGAAACACCCGCCAGGATAACACAACAACAAGGACAACGATCACACGTTGCTATTTTCATCTCTGCTTTTGCTTTCTTCTTTTTAAAAGTAATTCGTGACTCGCGGCCCCTGTGATCCCCGGGTAATGGCCTGCCCTCTATGCAGAGTGGAATAGAGTTAGAATGAACGCTCCAGAAACCCTGACAGCCCGTTTAACAAGGTGTCTAACATCCCATTTCCTCTGCACTTCCTCTCTCCTTAATCCTTTTATGCGAAACTCACTCAGGAGTAAGCACGTGTGAAATTGAGGACTCTCTAATACACATTGCTCGACACAGGCTCACTGAAATGGAGTGTCTCAGCCTTGTTCCGTCAAACAGTGCCAAGAGGAAGCTGACGTTAATCAAAGAGTCTTTTCCATGTGTCCAGGGCCTTGTGCACCCGCAGAGCAAACAAACAGCTCTCCTCTGGCACCGCTCTCCCAACGCTGCCATCTCCCCAAAGCTCTGCCCTGCACAGGGGGCTCAGAGGAGCAGGAGGGGTGGAAATGGAGCGGGGCGAAGGGCAGGGCACACCCAGCTCCCAACAGCTCGAGCAGAGGGTGACGGGGCAGCAGGTTTTGGTTTTGAAATAACATCTGTGGGCAGCACAAAGCAGCGCCCCAGGCTGCAGAGTCCTGGAGCTGCTGGGCATCCACAGCTCCGGGAGATCCCTGCAGCTTCCCAGGGCAGGAGCAGCAGCCTGGGTTGGATGCAGGGACAAAATGTAGCTTGGGAGAATGATAGAGAGGATAGGGTTGAGCTTAGGGCAGCTCAGATCACCCCAGACTCGGACCAAAGCTGCTGCAAGGATTATTCTGTGAGTTCTGACCTCCAAGCAGCCCAGCTGCAAGGTTTGATGGCATCAGTGCTGTGATCATTCTGTGATTCTATGCTAAATTCATCATAATCAGCCCCATCCTGCAGTAGAAAAACACAGTTTTACTCAGCAGAAAGTGGATTTCTCAGCAGAAAGTCTTTTCTTCACTAGAGCAGGGATAGAACACCACAAAGGAAACTGAAAGCCCTCCTGATAAATTCCCAGGAAATACTTCCACTAGTTCTATGCATTTTTTTTAATCACAAGCCAAATCCACCCCAGAGCTGAGAAATTCACTCCTGAACACTGGGTCCAGTTGATATCAGGGGGATAACATGCTGCAATTGCAGGCAGACAGACCTGATCCAATGGGTCTATTATCTCCCCCCGTTACTATGATCCTGTCCTAATTAGGATCTCACACTGACCAGATACACTAGAAGTCAATGACAACTTCATTTATCCAAGGGCTTCGGTCTAGGAAAGCTGTCTGGTGTTTTTAAGTCACCATCAAGTAGGTATTGATTCGGGGAAGTCAGGAAATGATCCTTCATTTGTGCACTTTAGCTGGAATTTGGGGTGCCCGTTGCTGCTCCCGGGGTGGCCCCGGGGTGGGAGGGCTGAGCTGGGTCAGCAGTTTGCAGGGTGAGCAGTGAAAACGCCTCGTGTCCCTCCTGCTCTGCCCCACAGACTTTCTGAGGGTTAAAACTCCTGGTAAATCAACAAACATTTGGATCAATAAGGGTTGCAGGGGAGTGATTTGCATCGGTGCTCCCAGCCCTGTGCTGGGAGAGGAGCCCGGGAAGCGCGTGATGGATGCACAATGTCGGGGTGGCGCGGAGAGGCAGAGAATCCCTCTAATTGCACGGCGGAATGCAGATTACAGAGCTGGAGATGATGAGCAGTGCTAAACCCAGCGCCTCCACATAAATAAACACACAATACAGGGCCCCCAGTGAATGAGATTTCCGTATTATCAGCACCCCGTGTAAACGATAGCGTCCCTCCGGATTAGCCCGCGGAGCGCGGGCTGGGGCGCTGCGGAGATAAGGCACTTCTAATCTGCACACATAATCAGCTGAAGGGAAAATATAAAATGCTAATAACAAATTGGAATTCAATCTAAAAGGGATGCAACAAACACCAGAACCATCTTCCCCTTCTTGCCTTTGGGGAAAATAAAAGAAGAGCAAACCGTGCCCTTCTCCCGCCGCCCACCTCCGGCCGCTCTTCCCCCGATTTTCCCCTCCCAAATGCTCCATCACAACTCTTTAGGAGGCGAAATCTTCCAGTTAGGAGCTTGGCTCCCATTCTCCCTGCCCCATTCATCCAACTTTATGTTTGAAATGGATCACTTTCCCCGTGACTGAACCGGGAGTGGATCTCCCCAGCCCTCGCTCGCTGGAACACTATAACAGGTAAGTGCTACCATACATCATCTTAAAAGGTGGCTTATCTGGAGAGGAGGTGCAGGAAATTCTGTGTGAGGGACTGTCTGCATCCGAGGCGCAGTCGGATTCCATTTCTCCTTTTGAAATAGGGAACAGCAAATCTGTTGCTGATGCCTGAAAAAACCACGGCACAGCCCACGGCTCCCTTGGCTCCCGTGGCCGAGGGGGCTGTGCCAGCCTGGCCCATGGCAGGGAAGTGCCCAGGTGGAATCATCCCTAATTGTCACCGTGTACCTGGCTCGGGAAGGTACCCACACCACCAGCTCCACGTTGCTGCCACGTGGGAGCTGCAGCACTGCCCGAGGCCCGAGGCCAGGGGAGCTCTTTTCCCTGCTCAGACCAGCAAAATGTACAATGCAAAGGCAATTTTTCTTCCTAAGTGTGTCCATCCCCAGGGCTGCGCCTGCATGGCTGCGTTGCTGAGGCCGCTCACATCCCTGGGATGCAGGGCTGGGAGGCTCCACATGGATCTGTGCCCAGCAGCGCCCGGGGCTGCTCTGATTCTCGGCTGTGACCTTTGGGATCGGGTCAGGGTTTGGGTGCTCCCCCCTCAGCAGAGGCCTGGCCCTTCCTCCTGCACAGGACGGCGCTTTGCCCGTCAAACCATCCATTGCTGGAGCCTCAGGAAACATTTCTGAGCAGAATTGAGAGAGACCCCAAATATTTTACTCCATTGCTGCCTATCCCCCCTCCACCTAAAGCAAACAACACCTAAAGCAAGTGTCCTTCTGTCAGACCCCAGCACAGTCACGACCCCAGACAGCCCCATCACTGCATTCTAGTGACCAGTGGTCCCTGGGGGCTGTGTGTCTGTCCTGAGGTTCCAGAATCAACATCCTGCCCCAAACGATGGGTAAGACACACCCGTGGGTGGTTTCATTCCCTTTGCTGTGCCATGGTAACAGCGCTGCACCCTGGGATTACTCTTTCCACACCCATGGGTACCACACTGCCCAGCCCAGCTCCCGACCCGCAGCTCCTGTGAACCATTTACGGCTCCTTCTTCCACATCCCCAGAAAGCCAGGGCTCCGTGGCACTGCAGGAAATCCAGCATCAGCGCAGAGATTTGGGGTTAAGCCACGGGCTGCTGCAGCCTGTGTAAGCCCCAGTGACAGTGTATTTATTTCCTCCCCACGCCGGCGCTCAGACAGGGCAGATTTCCTATTACACACACGCACACACGCGGCCAAATCCTGTATATTGGGCAGGGAGATTATTGAACAAAAGTAAGTGATAAAAGCACGGGCCAAAAAGATGTGTTATAGTGTTTTCCTTTGAGGCAAAGACAAAGAAGACACTTTGCTGTTTGTTGTGCCAGAGAATCATCTCTGATTGTTTGTGTCACGGTGGCAGATAAGTGCAAAGGAGATAGATGTTCTGTCTCCCAGGCACAGTTCTCATCTGTAGAGTATAAATTTATGCCTGCTGGTTGCAAGGCTCATGATTCAGAGCCGGTGTGTGACTGTGATCCGAGCAGGGGAAGGCACTGCCTTCGCGCCTGACGTCGATCTGCTTCACCGGCGCTGTCACTCAGCCCCTGGGCCGTGTCCCCTCGTGTTAGTGTCACCTGCTCCCCGCGTGGGCTCCCGGCCTGCACCCAGGGCTGGCCCATCCTGCTTCGGCCAAGCTCGGCCCACCAGGCTCTGGCAATGGCTCTGCTCACTGGGGAGACACGTTCTCCCTTCTTTCCTGAAGTTTGGGATTCCCTAATCTTCCCATGGGGCAGCAATGAGCTCCCTTCCGTGGCAGCACAGAACTGCAGCTGACACAAATTAATGCACGCACAATTAGCAAGGGCCAGATTTGAGCCCAGATCTCTCCTACCCTTTTCAGCTCCATCTCTGGAGCTGATGCAAAGGGAACCAGATCTTTGCTGCTCCTCAGTGCCCTTCCCTCACACCAGCAGGGTGATGGACCCTGCTCCTGTTTCTGCTGCTCCTCTGGGACACCGCTGACTCCTTCCCTCTCCTCCTGGCCAGTCCCACAAACTTCACAGAGTCACAGAATCATTTAGGCTGCAAAAGACCTCCGAGATCGTGGAGTCCAACCCCTGACCAATCACCACCTCATCACCCAGAGCAGAGCACTGAGTGTCACTGACCACTCTGGTGCCACCACAGAGCTGATGGGGTCCAGCTCAAGGACAGGGGACTGCCAGCCACAAATGGTGTGGTTGGAGCCGAGGCAGAGACAGGCAGGAAACACTGGCTGAAGATGTTTTGAAAACAAATTCTTTCAAAGCAACAGCACCTTCATGCACCTTCCCCCCCAAGCGAGGCTTCTGAGAGTCCTTCCCACGCAGAGGCTGGGTGTGCTCTCAGCTGTGAAGAAGATAAAAGAATCTCTGGGCCCCGCTCCTGCCTTGTCCTCCACAGCTGAGAGTTTGTTTATTTGGGTCTGCAAACAACCCCAATTTCCCCCAACTCCTGATTGCTTAATTTCATGCCCCTCTGACACAAGGCCAGTATCTCAGCCCATCTCCTCACGCCCCTTCCTGCAGCAATCACTCACACATCCAGCGCCCTCCCCTCTTCACCTGCTTGGAGTGACCAGCTCCAAGGGGATCCCAGAGGAAATGAGCTTTGCTCCCATTACTGGACAATCTGGAAGGCTGAGGGAAATCAAGGCTAAGCCCAGAGGTTTAATTTCCCCTTGTGATGATCAAGGGACTTTAATTTTTTTTTTTTTTTTCCTTTTTGGTACCTCTGAAGTTGGAGGGAAAATAGCCAGAGCCAAAGACAAATGAGAAAGTTCACTGGAGGCTCCGGATTTCCCCACAAATCACCTTGGCTAGGGAAGGTTTTATTGCAGGAGTTTCTGGGTTAATCCAACACGGGAGCAGAAGTGCTACCAGCCCGAGAGGCACATTCCCTGCTGCAGTCAATGATTACCTGCCACCCTGCACTCCTGAAATCAGACCCGAACTAACCCGGCATTCCCAGGGCACACACACCTCCCAGGAGTTTTACGAGCAGCAAACTTGAAAAGTGAACTCGTGCTCCTCGTTTTGGGTCAGTAAATGTTAGCAAAGCCTTCAGCACAGCACAAGCATTCCCAGAAGAACTGGGATCCAGCAGTGGCTTTGCTACAGGGCTCCTGCTGCCACCTCTGGAATGCCAACACAGAGGAGAAATCCTCCTAATTCTCATTTTCCTCAAGGAATTTGCTGCTGAACTCCCAGAAAAACGGGGAGCCAGGACAGAGCTCAACTCGTGCTCCATTTCAGCCTCTCTTGGGGTAACCTTTTCTCCAGCTTTTCATTCCTGTGTTTGCTCGTGTTGGGGTGTGGCTGCGTTAGGGATGTGATGAACCCTGGCATTCCAGTGGTGCTGCACTGAGATCCGGGAGAAGCCCAGGAAATTCCTCAAGCCCCAACATATAACGTGGGGAACACACAAACCTGCACTTGCCAAGTCCCCACAGAGAAGCAAAATATCAAAAAATAATGCTCTTTAGCAGGACCCCAATTACAATTTGTAATTTTACTGGCTGTGCACTGAATTCATTTCCCAGCTCAGACAATAGGGACTGGGAGCCTTTGGAAGCCCAAATCAGACCTGAGCATGCTGGTGCTGCTGGCAAATCTGTGCTGGGCAAGCCTAACTCTGGTGGGTGGGCATCTGGGAGAGCAGAGGCCAAGGAAATTGCCAGCAAATCACACCTCCTTGGATGCCAGACACAACTTCTTGGGGAACTTTGCACCTCTTACCCTGGCACTGAGTTCCTTGGAAAGGAAGGGTTGGCTCCTGTGTTGTGCACATTGTCTTAGAAGATTGATTTTGCACCTGTAAAAATGATCTACATTCTCCTTCCTCTCCTGGATGCCTTAGTCAAAAGAGAAAATGGATCTTTTAAAGATACATGTATCCATCACTATTATTTACATCCTAATATGCGTACGCAGCTCTGCTCCAACAAGGGAAATGTAAATCAGATGGACATCGTTCCCTGAATGCCCTAAAGAGCTCCATTCCCCCCAAATTAGAATAGAAAATGCTCTTTTAAAATGCACCTTTAATATGTAAAAGCTGCTGCATCCTGACTCTAAATAAACCAAACTTGAGCTACATGCCAAATATCTTAGATAAAGGACAGGTGAGATGGTAGTATCTGGCCAAGGAATCGGTCCTAAACAGCTATTTATATTAATGCAAAGAAGGTACAATGTTCTTCCTCTTGATATATGCTGCAGTGGGATATAGTTTTGTCCCACTAGTGAGAATAAAAACGTACAGTTCATGATAGGCAAAGTCACATGTGTGAGATAAAAAGCTCCAACTATAATATATGTCTTCACCGTGTATTCTCTTCAGGATTTTCTTTAGATCTTGGGATGACAACAAGAAAACACTTACTCAAGGTTAGACACTGCTCTCTGGGCTTTTTAATAACCATTCCCTCTATCCTGGGGGATTGCGTCCGTGAAATAAGGCAAACTCCACTCCAGCGCCTGGACTTGCAGAGGCACGGCAGAATCCTTCTGTGTGCCTTTGTTTCTGCTTGGCTGTGCATGCCAATGAACTGTGCCGGGGCTGGGCTGATGAACTGCCCATCCCTGGAAGCTTTCCCAAGAGCAGGAGCAGAGCTCTGGCCGGGCAGGGGCTGCCTGCCCCGGGGCTTCACTGACAACACCGCCGAACTTCGAATACGACCACAAAAACCAGCGGTTGCACCGCTCGCACCTCCTGACAGGACACCGCTGACCGCAAAAAGATTTGGTTTTAAAGCAAATGCCTCGCGTTGGGCAGCCGGGGAGGAGGGGCTGGGCTGTGCCCCGTGGCCGGCCAGGCCGATCCCAGCGAGCGCGGGGCTGTCCCCGCGGGATGCCGATGCGATCTGCCCGTGCCCCGCCGACAGCGGCTCCCGGTGGGATAACGCGGAGCAGCCGTGCGGGAGGAGCACAGCCCTCCTCCTCCTCCTCCTCCTCCTCCTCCTGCTCCCGTCACTGCCGGCAATGGGAGCGGGGTGCCGGCAGGAGCACCGGGGATGGAGCCTGGGGCAGCCGAGCACGGCGCTCATCGCTCCCGTCCATCCCATCTATCCCGGGCGCGCACCCCAGGCATGAAGGCAGGAGCCGGTCTCAGCCGAAAGCCAGTGTCACAGCCACGGGACTGGGCCCTCAGTCTGGCTCTTGGGGTTTTTTCCACTGGCCCTTCACACGCACATTTTTTCCTCTTCACACAGTGCATGCACAGGGACACGGCAAACATTTGATGTCGGAAGCTGAAATTGTCGCACGTGGCGCGGTGCAGCTCCTGAGGCATCAGACAGAAACAAACCCACCTACGGAGCACGCTGCTCCCCCTCCTCCAGGCTGGGCACGAGGTGCTGGGAGCAGCCGAGGGAAGAACTTGTTCCTCCCTGCCCCAGCTGGAGGCTGCAATCCCCCCAGAGTCAGGATTTCACTGAAATGCAAATTGATTTTAAAAGGGGAGCTACTGGGCTCCCCTCTTCCTGCACTTCGGGCATCCTTTAAGCATCACCTTATTCCTGACTATCCTGGTGCTGCTCGCTGCAAACACTTCCCACTTTTCTCTCTCCTGCTGACAACTGACAGAGCCACGTCTGTGCCCTCTGTCCAGCTGCTGCTTCACACCACAAGGCACAGTGTTATAATATGCTCGGCTTGATATTCCTTCCAGCCCCAAAAACAAAGCTTAATCAGGCAGTGAAAGCAGTGGTGAAGATGAAGGATTCTGGGGATGGTTTCCCTTCTGGGTTGCTGCTTTTTGACACATCCCCTGGTCCAGCAATAACACGTTCTCCGCTTTGCATTAGAGAAGGACATTAGCACAGAGGTTTTGTTGCCACCCCAAGGGAAGGGCAGCACCAGGACGCCTGAAGGGACAAAGGACAGTGCAGGAGGCAGCCAGGAGTCCTGGGATGGCCACAAGCTCCGGTGTCACGGCAGCTGGATGGAGAGGAGCCAGAATTCACCTCATTTACTACAATCTCTGCTTATTATTATTACCACTAAACCCGTTTTGTAATTCAACAGCATTAATTGGCACCGATCCCCAGTGCTTGGGGGAACCAGCAAGCGTGGTGAGCAAGGCTTGGAAAGCAACACCCTCCTGGAGACTGCCGGAATTCCGGAATTCCTGGGATGTAGCACCGGGACAGGCCCAGAGCTGGGCATGAGGGAGAGCTCCAGGCTGCTGGGCAGCTCTGCATCGACTCCTGCTGCCCACAGGCCGATGCAATAAACCCCAAATTGGTTAAAACGCTCGGCTGTCCCCGTGTGCCCACCAGGCACGGTCCTGCTATGAGAACACGTGTCCAGGTATTATCCTGCTGACCCCTCAGCTGTGAGCGAGCCAGGATATTTTGGAAGGAAAAACAATTTGCTTCCACTATTTACTTCTTCCTGCCGCTCTTGACCCCGCGAGCGCACAAACGTTTCCCCGCGCCTCCGCTGCCAAAGAGACGCTCTCATCAAGGAGGAGTAAATCACAATAACAGGGAAATAAACCTTCCCCCGAAATGATTCCCGGTTATTTATTTATTTATCTGCCTTTTCGCACCAGTCTACATAAAAGTGCATAAATTGCGGTGCCGGCTGGCGGCTGCTGAGCAGCCCGGGCTCCGGGCGAGCATCCCCGCTCCGCTCCGCTCCTTCCCTGCTCCCGGCGCCGGCGGGGCAGGCGCGGGGCAGCCGAGGCCGTTTCCCTTTAAATCTAACTCAGGTAATGAAAACGCACAAGAAAATAGTGCGGGTGCATCTGGGAGCAGTAGAAAACAGTTAGATCTTCATAGAGCCATAAAGAAGTAAACAGTAGGCTGCTATGAAGATCTATGGGACCCCGCAGTGCCATTGTCTTCAAAAGGAATTAAAAACAAATTGCTGAGGGCCAGCACATAATTTAGAGACTCACGGCAATTTTATGACTTGCTAATGTTCCTAATTACATGCCCGTGAAAGGCTTAATTAATTGGGGGATGTAGCAAAAAGTGGAGCCTGTGTTTGTTATCATGGTTCCACTGCATTGATTTTAGTGCCTATGGAGAATTTAGGGCCTCTTTATTTGCACAAAGAAAATGCAAGTCTCTCGAAAAAATGCACATTAAGATCAACCCCTCGCTGCTATCTAATATACTTTCCTCTACTTAACCAAAGTGCTTGTAATCATATTTTGTAAATGTTGGTGCCGTTAATTGCATTGTGAGAGAAAATAGGTTCCGCTCGACTGGTTGTGGAGAATTTTATAAAGTTCTTTTCCTGCTCCCAATTCTGAGGACTCGGGGAGAAACTCATCAGAAGTTGCTGCGGTGGGCAGGGAGTGCAGAGGCTCTGCTGCTCCCCACGTGTGGCTGGGCCGGTGGGCACTGGGGCACATCCTGCACCCACCCAGGTTTTCCCGAGTCATCTCCTGCCCACTGGGCATCCCCGTGAGCCCTGACCCACGGCCTCTTTCCCAAAACAGGACAAATCGAGCTGAACGTTTCTGCTAACTCGTCTGAATCCAAATTCCGACTGCATTAAAAACCACAAGCAACACATTTTTATCTCTGACATCTTAGTTGGAGGTAAAATCTCACCAGCCACCCTGCCCTCCCTAGGTACCACCAAAACACCAGCAGCAAACTGCAGAGACAACTCCAGCTCCAACATCCCACACGTGCAGGCAGGGGGCAGGGGGAAGGGCAGGCAAAGAAAGAAATTTGGAACGGCAGTTTTGGTTGGAACCACGCTCCTTAACAACCAATAACTAAATTCCCAGGGATGCAGCCTGGGCAACCCCTTGCTGCTTCCTCCTCCCCTCACCTGCACTTCCTTGCAGCAACATTGCAACGAGGAGGAGGGGAAAAAAAAAAAGCAAAGCCAAGTTTGTGTGTTGCTCTTGAGAAAAGGAGACATCTCTGGAAATATAGTTGGCGCTTTGACGATAAGACCTTTGACAGAAACATGAATGACATGAATACTTTGATCTCTAGTCTCAGAAGCTTCAACAGCAATTATGAGTCAAGAGGGGTGAATATGGGCAGCAGCTAAAGCAATGCCCCGGAGGGTGCTGATGCAGTAATTAGAGACAAACCCCGAGCATCTCTGCCTGCACCGTGCCAGCAAACCAGGGAGGAGGTGGGCCAGGGGGAAGCTTCATGAAAAAAAACAACTCTTATTCTTCTGAGAGACATAAAATCGACATGACTTTATACATTTCAAAGCAAAGATCTTCAAAGACAGGTAAAATGCTAATTCTGCTAATGTAGGTTTTTATGTATATGCTCTGAAAAGGTAAAGCAAATTAATCACCAGCTTTACCCCCTAATATATATCTGTGTTACAAATATATTACAGCATGTCAGATCTGAGGAGATATATCTGAACAGCGGTGGTTAAAAGAGCATTTCCCTTTTCATGCTCTAATACAGTTATTTTGATCTTTCAGTCTTCATATTTTTTGTTCTCATCAAAGGAATGATGGTGCCAGAGATTAGGATGTTATTTATTTCCCTCTCACTGTCCTACCCATGTTAATCACTCCGAGTGTCAACAGCTGCAGCAGCAGCAGTGCCTGTGCAAGGGGCCACGCTGCCTGTGCTGCCTGCACCTCCTGCCCACCCACACCAGGATCCCTTGGGGTCACCTCCAAAAACCCCCCGACCTCCAAAACGATGGAAATACCATGCAAACAGAGGGCAGGGAGGGAGCAGAGGGATGTTGGGGACACGCAGCCCTATCCCCGGCAGCAGCAGTGCCCAGCTCAGCCTTCTGAGATGGTTGTGGAACACCTCAGGAGAAGGAAACGCTGATGGAGTGGCAGAGGGGTGTTAGGCACCGCCAGAAATCCCTGCTCTAAATCACACACAGCTTGGAGACCAGGGAAACGGAGAGGACAAACAGGGAAGGAGGCAGAGGGACAGGAGATGGTGGCCAAGGAATGCACAGGACACTGCCCAGTCCAGCCAGTGCCATCCTGGCTCTTCAACCAGGTTTGGGCAGGGGTGACTCGGGTGTGACCAGTGTCCCTTCACCTGGCTGAAGGCTGTCCCCAGAGGGTTTGCTCTCACATTGAGGGTCAGTTTGGATCTTTCCCCTGGAGTTTGGGCAGCAGAAGCCGCAGTGGCCATCCCCAGGCTGGGGAGAGCTGCCTGCTGACCCTGCAGAGGACGGTGACTTCAGCAGCTCCATCCAAACGCTGCTTTCAGGGATCATGTGAGATCCCAGAGCTTAAAGACCAAGTGTGGTAGCTGCTGGCTACTCCTGCAGGTAACTAGCAGGGATGAAGGGATGAATTTGTTAAGAGGGGAAGCTGGTGATAAGCAGGTATCTCCATAATTATTTGCAGAGATTAACGGAGCAGGTGCACTTCGGGCATAACTAATCCTTGAGAGACAAGGAGCAGGCAAAGACTGCAGGAGCTGATGTCTTTGAAACAGGTTAAACCAGTGACATTGCCCACCATCAGCATTGTGTTCCTTGCCTTTAAAATGCTGACACTTACAGGTTTGATGGTAACTAGACTGCATAGGGGCACCTTTGCTTTCACATCAGATCTGCTGACATGAACAAGAGTCGATTCAGATGGGCATCCAAACATTAAAGTCCTTCCCTATTTCCATAAAATGATTGGCAGGATGCCTACTGCTAGCGGCTGGTAGCGCTGCTGATAAATGGCATCTTGATAAAAACTTTGGGCTGTTTTAAGGAAAAAAAAAAGCACACTCTTATTCTAATTCACTCAGCTCCTGACAGATGAGATGCCTCATCTCTAAAAATTAGATCCCGGTATCTTTGCTGTGTGTACAGAAGGAAAACAGCTCCCAGGGGCTGGGACAGGAGCTCGGTGTGCCCCGTGCCTCACCCCCCTCCTGGGCAGGCAGCCGACCCTGCCGTGGGGCATCTCCCCTTCCCTGGCACTGAAAATGTACAGCTGGGGACTCAGCAGAAAGCGCCCAAAATACAGCAAAGGTTATCCCTAGGAAAAGGAAAAGGGCTTTCCCCTTTCTAGGTCTTGAACTACTGAAGCTTTCCATGGAGTCCTGCGGGTAAAATCTCGCTGGAGCAGCTGAATTCCAGGGTCATTTCTAAGACACAGAGACCCAAACCATGGAGCCAGGTCCTTCCCTCAACTTAAAAGTGAACCTCGCTCTGCCTCCGCAATATCACAGATTTCATTTTCGCACGTAAAAGTCACCTAATTACGCTGTGAAGCACCAAACAGTAACACAGAGAGCTCCAGGAACATCCCCTGCCTGCACAAAGGAAACAGCCACGGACAAGGACGGCGAAACCTCGAAGGATCCTTGGTGCTGCCAGAACAACCCGAGTCGGAACCGGCAGCAGAGCTCACTTAAACCAGCCCATGGTTCATGGAGCTGCTGCCTCCCCTTCTCCTTCCTGCCTCAGTCTGCCTCCAGATGTGCTGCCAGCTGTGCCAACACCAGCGCCGAGCCTGAACGAACACATCTGACCACGTGGCAGGGCTGTCCCAGCCTGGCACCATCTCCAACCTTTCCCACAGCGGTGCCAGACCCCAGCCCGGCTCTGCACCCAGCAAAGCCAGCGGTGCCAGTTTGTCACCACAGCTCAGAGACACAGAACCCACCCTGAGACGGGCACTGAGACCCCCCAACATCACAGCGGAGCCCTGGGAGCCTCCAGGCAGCCCAAGGAGAGCAGGAATGAGGTCTCCCTCCATCACTTCCATGCCAGAACCTCCCCAGGGCTCCTGAGCACCCCTCGGCCCCAGGGCTGGTTGTCCCCAAGGCCCAGCACAAGGAACACAATTAAGAGCAGTGACATCCCTACCTTGATTCCCGTCATGGTCCGCTGGAAGTCACTTGGAGAGCCGAGGCTTCAAAGCTGCCTCGCCATCATGTGATGTGACATCGTGGAGAATTTACTGGGGAAACAAAAAAACCCCACAAGTGTGAAATGTGACTGTCGATAAAGTAATCCTCAGCAATCAGACAAAATTAATTGTGTGAACATCATTGATCAAACCTACTTAATACATTGGGTTTGTGGAAAGCTGGAATGTAATTTCATTACCAATCTGCTCCATCCTAATGAAATTTCTAATAACACTTTAATTTTGATTTCGGTTAAGGAGAGAATGATGGAAATTTTCTTTTGCTTCTCTTGTAAGGTTTTATTTTATTGGTTTTCTGCAATACCAGGGATACTAATTTTTTTTTTAATTTGACATTTTATTAGCAGGGGGCCTAATATAACAACACAGATAAAAAACAAAATTACAAAACAGACAAACCTTACAGAAATAGAATTCATGTCAAACTTAAGGAGGCTAATTTTAAAGAAATTGATTTATTTTANTTTTTTTTTTTTTTTAAGTTCTAGCTGATTTTCTGACCTAAAGTGATTTAAATAATACTGGTTTGCAGTTGCTTTTCTGTGGAGTTCTCCCAGAACAATGCTGGGAGAGGCAGCACCATGCCTGTGTTCGTAATGGGGAGATTAAGGGTGAGCAGACCCCCGTCGGCAGCAAGGCCCCCTCCATTTGGACACAACCAAGACTTCACCCTTTGGGTCAAGTCTCAAAAGGCACCACTGAGGCCTCCAGACGGGAGCCAGGGGAGGGGTCAGAGGTCAGGAGTGAGGGGGCATCGGGCAGGTAATGAACAGGGCACTGGGATCCGCAGGGAAGCCCCTGCGGGAGGTGCCCCCTGCACCAGGGCCCCTCCTGCGCTACCTGGGACCCCCATCCCGAAGGGATCGTGGCAGAGAAGAGTGCCAACATTCCAGGAGAGGATCAGCAGAAATAAGATTGATGGACCTAAGGATTCATTTGAGGGTGAGCATCCTCCTGCCTCCCGTCCCCCCCGGTATCCCTGGACTCCGTGGGAGCGCGTGCTGCCAGTGGGGTGCCAGGGGAAAGCGGCCAAGGGACGGATCCTCGGCCACCCTGCCCTGTGCCAGCTGAGGGTTCAGGGCACCCTGAGCTGGCAGCACCCACCCACGGAGGAGCTGGGCCAGGACAAGGTGCCTGCCTGGGCTGGGGGCTGCCGTGCTCAGTGCATTTCACCGCGGGCAGGGGAAAAGCCTGGAAAACCCAACTGCTCTGTTGCTTTTTGCGCCGCCGGGCGCTGCAAAGGCCCAGCCCTTGTCTGCAGCACGGCGAGAGGGCAGGCCCTGCTCTGGGAGCAGCTGGGCGCTGCTGATGCAGGTCTGGCAGCGCAGGCAGCGACTGGAAATCACCTGTCCTGGGCAGCAGGATGTGCACAGGGATGCTCGGGGCGCACTCCGACGGCTCCCAGGCGTTTGGGGCCTCAGCACGACGGGCTGGGCTGTGATGAGCAGACAAGGGAGCACGGAGCGTGCATGCTTGCTGCAGGAAGGTGATGCTCTTTGACTACTGAACTGGTGCCTGTCTCTGGTATTTCCATTTTCAGCAATCTGATGTGGTTTGGAGATTTATTCATGACCGGTGTAGTGAAAAATTGGAAAAGGCTAGCGGGATAGCCGTGGCCTGGAGATCCAGCAGCTGATTGAGGCTACAACTGAATTACTGTCAGAGGCATCATGCAAGGTTTACTCCGGCGAGTGGGAAGTTGAATCTTTATATTAATAAGTGAACATGAACTATCAGAGAGACTGGCATATGTCTGCTGCCGGGCAGGGCTGGAAGGAGCTGTCAGATCAAGGGGAAACTCAAGCAGACAAATGGAGAAGCTCCAGTGCCCCCTTCACATGCTACAGAGGTGTCTCAGCGCAGCGGGAGGATTTACTGGTGCACAAAGGCTCAGAGCTGCCTCAGACCGCATCCCTGGGTGAAAGCAGACAGGGAATCTTGGCCACTGCTCCATCCCTCAAGCACAGGTGAAAAGCCAGCCCCTTGTTTCAAATAAAACCACGGTGCTGAGCACAAGGGACACGTGCTGATAATGCACATCCAGAAATCCCAGCCCGACCAGGAACACCATTCCCTGAGACCTCAGGGAAAATCCTTCAACACAAACCAAACCCAGGAAGCCCAAACCTAGAGCAAGTGCTATAGAGAGGACAATTTTCGATCTGTTTCCAAAAAGAAAAGGAAAATGTGCTGGTCAGTGCTGACCACTGCCCTCCCCCTTGGCACTGCCCTCCTCTGTGCCCTCCACACCGGCCACGTTCAAAGCTGCCCCACATTTATGTCCACATCAAGCACAAGAAACTCCTTTCCATCTTGCTTCCCACCCACTGGCTGTAAAAGGATGGGAGGGAACGTCCCTTTCCACAAGGCTGGTTCTCCCCAGACCTGAACTTTTGAGAAAATAAAGCAAATAAGCAAGGGGGGGGTTTCAAATTTCAATCTCCTGGTGAGCAGATTCAACCTGTCCCAGGGCCCACTCCCAGCCTCCTCTCAGCCAGGCTGTGTTTAGGTGAAGCTCAGTCTCATGAGCTCCTCCAAGGGAGTTTCCAAGGGAGGGAGAGCTGAGGCTGACCGTGGTCTGGGGGGGACCATAACACCCCTCCTGGAGATGAGATCCCCCCTGTATTTTAGGGGTTTATAACCTTTCTGCTTTCTCCACAGTCCCGCTGCACTTTGCTAATCATTAATGCCACCCCTGTCCTTGGCAAGGCGCAGAAAAGGGACTTTCTCCTACCAGAAAGGCAGGAGAGCTGATTTCCCAATAATTTATGGCTCCAACAAAGTTCCAGAGCAGCAACCAAGTATGCAGGAAAGGTTGGGGTGAAAAATTATTTACAAAGTGAATGCCCTGAAGACACTTGTACTGGACAACAATTACGGCACCTTAATTAACTGAAATTTAGTTCACCCGTCGACTGAGGCATGTCCAGTGCTAAAGTTATGCCACTACTGCTGTCTATGACTGGTTAATGAATATAAATCAGATGGTTTATAGTTAGTGAACATGTAATAGGCTTGCAATGAGTTGAATTCCAATGCAAAATGCCTGGGGATAGGAACATGCCATCCATAAAATATATATAAATAACAGATTTACATTTCTACAAGGAAAAAAAAACAAAGCTATGCTCCCATCTTGGTGTTCTCCCAGCTGGACAGACCCGAGCTCCAGTTCCCCAACGAGACATGGGATCGATAAGGAGGAATTTAAGAGTCTGGTCACCCAAGGTGCAGCTCCTGAGAGGCCAAAACTCCGCCGTGCCCTCCTTGTTTCCTTCCCAGCCAGGGAGCCCCATCCTGCAGGTTTGTCCTGTGCCTGTTCAGAGCTGCTTGGCAGCGGTGCCCGAGGGGCAGGAGCACTGAAGGTGACCCCTGAAGGTGCAGAGCACCTGGTGCAGGGAGCAAAGCCTGGCCAGAGGCAGCTGAGGCCACCGGAGAGGGCGGTGCTGCCTTGGCTGGGCTCGGAGTGAGCGCCCGGGGACAGCGGGGACAGGGCTGGGCTTTGCCACGGCCCCGTCTGCAGGGACAGCAGGAGAAAAGAGCAGAGAGCAAAGGCTCCGTCTCCAGAGATCATTCAGGATAAAAGATAAAACAACAGCAGCACCCTGCCCCTTGTCCTGCACTCAGTCCCGAGCACAGGTTGCAAACAAGCAAATCTCTCCAAGCTCCTGGAAAAATAACCTCAATTTTGGGCCAGCTGCGAGCTGGGCAAGCCTGGCCAAAGCCCCCTTCAGCTGGGTAAAGCTTTACCCAGGCTGGGCATCATCCAAGGTGTTGCTCCAGGTCAGGGATGGGATGGGAGACTGCTGATCTCTGGGGTGCCCTGCAAAGGAGCCCCTCACCCCACTCCTGGCAGATAAAGCTGCTCTGGTCATTCTGTGCTGGAGTGCCCAGAGGATGCTGTGCCCCAAATCCCAAACTCTTGGGCAGTTGTTGGCACCAAGCCTGAGGTAGGAGCAGCCATCAAAAAAAACACCCAGTGTCAAAAAACCCCAGTCTCAGCTCTTTACATTTCCTTGCTGCAGAAGCAAGAAATTGTGGACTTTATTTATTGCACAAATTAGGTACAAGAAAATTATTTTCTTAATGTGAGACTTGATGAATGTTCTCAACTCTCCACCCTGCTAGGAAGAGGGGGTTACAATGAAAATTATTTACAAAGCATGTGCTACCCTGCAGGGATATTTATTCAGGCAGGGGATGTTTCTGCAGATTTTGTTGACAAAGGCAAATCAAATTACATTTTTGTGAACATTGCAACGAGCATCTTGATTTGCTATGGACATCAGCTGGCTCCTGACTGAGCCTGGGAAGCAGCTCGGGCCCAGCACCCTCCAGGCACCTACAAAGGTGGTCATTTTTGGGAACAGATGGGTAAAGTGCTCCGCAAGCTGTTCATGCTCTTCTAAATATTGATCGGGAGGTTTTATCCCTTTAAAATGTGTATAAATTGTTACAAAAACCACGCTCAGATTAAAGATCATTAATGGCTGTGGGGGCAAGGGGAGCTCTCAGGGGGCCCTGTAAGACCCCCAGATGGGGGGTCACAACCCCCAACCCCCTGGCAGAGCAGCAAATGGGAGGCTGGGGCTCACCTGAGCCCTGCCTGCCCCAAAAACACCCACCAGGTGTGTGAGCACAGGGCTGCAGGGCTGGATTGACACACAGAGCACATGGGTAACAGCAGCATTTTAAATCCAGTTATTGTTACTGCCTTAAAACGACTCCTTTCAGCCAGAGGACACGGGAACAGCATCTCTGGCAGAAGCTCCTCCAGCAGGAGCCCTTCACCTTCACCCCTGAGGGGAGGACAGGCTGCTGCAGCATCAGGGCTGAGATTTTTCCTGAATTCCTGTGTTAATATCACGACACAGCTTTCCCCAGGGGCTCAGGGTTAACCTGAGATCTGCACAGCTCTCTGCCCACACTGCCAGGCTGGGAATGGTTTGGGAAGAGTGCAGGAAGACTGAAACCATGGATTCTCACAGCGGGAAGGAAAGGTTCGGAGCTACTGAAAATCACCTCAGTGCAACATCACTGATCCCATCTGATTAAACCTGTGGGCCTCACACTTGGTCTTCAATCAGGTCTCTGGGAAGTCCCAACAGATTACAGCATCCCTGTGCTCAGCCATCATAATGACTTGTGAGTGATTAGCTTAACCAGCATTTCACCCAATTCAATTTCCATGGCTGGCCTATCCGTACCAGGAAAGACGTTCACATTAATTTTTACATAATTAAATCAGGAATGACCCCAGTGCCAATGAAATAAAACCTCAATTCTTCCTGGGCTCCAGCGCACTCGGCTCAGCTTTAACCCTCAGAGCACAAAACTTGGCTGGAAGGGACAGATCTGGCTCCAGGTGCTCTTCCAGGCCCCTTCCAGCCCCTTCACCCTCCCCAGGCTGAGTGACCCCATCATCCACCCTGCTCCCACCACAGCACCAGAGAACCCCTTTGCACGGACAATCCTGCACCTCACTTCAACTTCCACAGCTGGATTTTCTGGAAAAAGCCTGAACAAGCAGCACAACAACCCCTTGATGAGTGGTGTCCCAGCTCCATGATTTCCGAGGAGCACCTGGTTCCCGTGCACTGCCACGAGCCACACTTGGTCTCTCTGTCCATCACCACCTGGAGAACCAAGTGGGCAACACGAGGGTGAAGGCCAGGCCTCCCCTCAGGTGCCCTCCCAGGAGAAGACCTCCCTTCCTTGGCAGCCCTTCCCAACACTCCGCAAACCCCTCGGCCCCTCTGCCTGCAGCTCCCACTGCTCCCCGGGTCCTGACCACTCCCTGGGATGTGACGCTGGACTCAGCAGTCTAACGAGGATAATTACTGAGTGTTTCATTAACCAGCCCCCCTTTGGAGGCGGCAGCGGTTCCTCACTTCTACTGTAATTTTAATTGGTGGGCAAACACGATCTTTGCAGAGACAAAGCCTCATTCTTCTCTCCCTTGCAACAGTTTAAATCAATACTAACCCAGGGCTGCTTGGAAATATTTAATGAAAACTATTTTGACAGAAAATTGGATTCTTGATGAGGCAAAATATTTGTTTTCAACAGAAAAGTTTCATTTTGTTGAGAAGCCAAAACTTTTCCAATTTCTCCTGAAAGGTCAAATCCCATCCATCGCCCTTGTGCATCCTTTGTCCTGATAGAGGGAAGGAGTGCAGGCAACCACAGGGATGAGATCCCACCCCAGGCACTCCGGGCTGGAGCCAGGAGCCCTGTGACACCTGTGGAAGTCACAACCTTCGTGCTGTGACCTATCCCACCGTGACAAACCCGGGGGACTGAGGGCACACGGCGTGTCCCAGGAGCAGGGGCTGGCGCGGTGGCACGGAGCGGAGCGAGCCCGGAGATCACCCCGCGCCCGCGGGCCCTGCCTGAGCGTTCACCTTGAGGTGAAATTAGCGATGGCAAAAAAACACCTTACTCAGGTCTTGGCTAATGATTATCCCATTAAAGAATCAGCTGACATAATATCATTTGGTGGTTTTATAAACCTCGGTGACAACAAGACTGATGGGGCCTAAAGCCCTGACAGCTCAACTGCCCAGAAAAGAGGAAGGTACAGGAATCTGCTGTTTTACTGTACTGTGAATTTCATGGCACTAAAAACACGCAATAAAATAATCCTTGGGAAGGCAGGTAACCTTTGCCTGTCCCCAGAAACACACGGATGCTCACACCCAGCCCCCCCGCTCGCTGGCACCTTTCCATCCAGCCTAAAAACTGCAAGTGGAGCAAGTCACAGCGAGCGGCCGGGCTGCCCCAGCCCTGGCAGGGCCGTGGGGATGCAGCAGCTGGGGGGGTCCTCTCCCTGCTGCTGAGCCCCCCTGGAGCCCCCAGAGCCCCCCAGAGAGGAGCTTTGCCCAGTGACCCAGCCCCAGCAGCGATGATGGGGAGCGCTGAGCTCGGACTCTGCGGCAGCAGCTCCGCACCCAACCCTGGCTCAGCCGCCGCCAATTCGGGACAAGGTGAGGTCAGCCCAAGAAGTCACTCCCACGGCGCAGGTGCCTGCTACAATTAGCCCATTTAACTAGAAAGAGAAAAAAAAGCACGTGTGCTGCAGTTCCTGTCCTCACCCACCCCTGCCCCGCAGCCATGGATGCTGGCAGGACAAAACACAACCTCACAGGACATTCCCTGGGCTCGTGATGCTCAGGGGATCTGGGCAGGGCATGTGGCCTCTTCTGCTCTTTTAAAAGAGGCACCACACAGGTGAGCACTGGCCAGCAAGTGCCTTCCACTCTGGTTTATGAATGCATACATATATATATAAAAATTTTTAAATTTTTTTTTTTACAACTCTACAAAAAAAATTATCCAAATCAAAGAAAGCATTGGCCTAAGGCACCGCTGCACCCCAGCATTCTGTATTATGCATTTTAGAAGGGGAGGGGAAAAAAAAAAGAAGCTTTGCTTTTCTCCCCCTTGCCTGGGTGTCATGAGCAAGAAATGAACAGCTGACCTGAGTTTGAATTTAGAGTGTTCATTAATAGGATATTATGCCATATGCTCAGCACACTGTCTTTTTTTTTTAATGCAGCCGCCAATTTGAGAGAATTTCTAATTAGTAATGGTATAATGAGAGTATTCAGAGGCTAATGTGGTGGGTGGGGAAGCGAAATAGATCGCTTGGTGTGGACTGGAAATATTTCTGTTCGAATTCCTGGTGAAATAATGACCCGCCGTAAAGGGCTGCGATCTCTGACAAATGAAGGACGCTCGGGGAGGTTACAGGAACTGCGCAGGGAGCATTTATCAGAGCGGGGGGAAAGGTGAGACAATTTGGGCTGCCCGAGCTTCATGCAGGGAATGGCTGGCAGGGAAAAACATTTGAGCTGGGGCTGGGCTGGAAGGGAGGGAGGGAGGGAGGGAGGGAGACAGCACAAAGGAGGCCCCGGGAGGGAGAGCCCTGGCAGGGGGAGATGCTCAGCTGGGTGCTGGGGGGGTGGAGGTGCCCCCTGACCCTCCCTGCCCCACCAGCACCCAGGCACCGGTGCCCAGCTGGCCACAGCGTGGGGACAACACCCAGCAGGACACAGAATGGGAAATATTCAGGAGCACAGAAACCCCCTGAGCAAACCCATCCGAGCCCAGCAGCTGCCAGTGCCTGCTCTGTGAGCCAGGGATGATGGAGTCAGGGACAGGGGGATGTCCAGGCTGCCCAAAATGCCTTTGGAAAGTGCTTTTGCTTTATATTTGGGGGTCACACCATTTGCTGTCAACACTGTTATAGAAAATTTGGATTATTGGGGCACGGATACAGGTGGGTGTTTGGTGGGAACCTGTTGGTATGAAGTGTTCAATCAATGTATTTTTAATAAAACGAAGCTTTGAGGGTTGGGAGCTGATGGAGAGTGGTGTCTCAGGCTGCTTCATCCTGCAGGGTATGGCAGGAGATAAACCTACATAAACCACAGCACAGGTCCAGAGGAGCCCATCCTGAAATCCCAGAGCACCCTTCAATTTGAACTCTGATTTTTATACAACAGAAAAGGAACAGATTTTCAGCGGTTTGCAAAAAGCCAGGCTGCGAGACAGGAACACATGCAGATTTCTCCAAATGAGCTGTCGTTAATTTGCCTTTTGATTGGACCAATTAGATCTTTAGCACTGTAGGAAATAATTTTTTACTAATGATTAAGCTGCCGACCAGGAGCTTCCCTCTCCTGTGCAATGGTTTTACGGCGTTGCCATCTTCCCTCTAAGAAAGCCACTAAAGTTCTACGACCGTGGGGTGTCCCCGGTGCTTCCTCCTCCCTCTGTGCCACACACGGATTGTCCAGGGACAGGGGGTGGAGCAGCCTGGGACGGGCAGTAAATCGCAGAATTCCGGGGTGTTTTGGGTGGGAAGGGACCTTAAAGCCCATCCAGTTCCAACCCCAGCACCTTCCCCTACCCCAGGTTGTTCCAAACCCTGTCCAACCTGGCCTTGGACACTCCCAGGGATGGGGCAGAAGAATTTCTTCCTAAAATTCTCTTCCAGTTTAAAGCCATTCCCTCTTTCCTGCTGGGACCAGGCAGAGCAGAAAGGCAAGGCTCTGCTCGAGCCCCAAACCAGGGGCCGGCCCAGCCGCCAGGCGCTCGGGGATTGTGTAAACCCTGCTTGGAAAATTAAATATTCATAATGCTCATATTAGATTCTAGAGCACCTTTTAGGAAGAAATAAATGAGATTTGCTTTAAAAGAAGGAAAAAGGCACAGAGGCCATGTAGAACCAAGCCACAGCTTCATAAATAATATGTTTTTATGCCAACACTCAACAATTAAAAGGCTTAAGATTCGTTTTGGAGAATGAACCGAGCTTAAAATTCATTGTCCTACCCTCTTCCACGTGCACAGGAAAATTAATGCATTCACCCAATATATTTTTAGAAGGGATTTATTCCTTGCTCTCACGCCATCCTTATTTTCCCAAGTAATAGATGTGAGTGGCGAAGTGCGAGCAAGGCTTTTCCCCCTCCTTTAAAGTAAATCTCCATCTTGTTGACAGCCGTGCCCAAATCTGTCAGACCTGGCTCTGCATCGTCTCTGTCCCGAGCTGTCCCCCCTCTCCCTGTGCCCTGAAGGGGTGCAGGGGCGGTGGCACGGTGCACACAGGACCCCTGGCATCGCTGGCACCTCCATTCCCACCCACCACAACATTCCCAACACTCGGGGAAGGGAGAGGATGGAAGGGGCACAGGCCCTGCTGGCTCTTGGGAGGGACCCCCAACCCCACCAGGAGCATCCCCCAGCTCATTTCACAGCCCATTAGCCAGAAATAAATATTAATATAATATGATATTATTCCGATGAAAGTGAAAAATGTGACTATAATAAGGCTCTCGTGCTCCACTCGGATTAATACGCCCGTTAATTACCAGCAGCTCCTGTGGTCTGCAGCCCAGCAGGAGCAGGAGCTTCAGGAGCTTCCTGAGGCTCAGGGAGAGCCCAAAGTCACACTGGGGTGGAATAAACGCCCTGGGAGCTGGTGCAAGGACAAGGAGCACCTTGGTGCAAGGTGCAATTCCCAGCAACCTGGAATGCTGGGAATACGCAGTGGGAATGGTGCCTGGAGAACGTGCACAGGGCTCTGGTCACTGGGCCCCCAGAAGTTCCTCCTCATCAGTGTGGAACACTCAATCTCGGGATTTTTCATGGTTTTCATTCATTTTCTGCCTGAAAGCACTGTCCAAACTCAGCCTGAATTTCCAAAGGGCTTCTATCATCCCAAAATCGCGTTTTTGTGACTGAGCTTTCCAGCCAAAGAACTCCCTTTCCCAAAACACAGCTGATGGCTGCGCTGCATCCTGACACCACCATGGAAAGCACTGGAATTCTCTGGAGCTGCTGGAGCAGGGCATTCCTGGCAGGTTTGCAGGGATCAGAGCATGGACACTGGGGAGCTGTGGGCAGGTTCTGGTGTGATAAAAATTATCCTCAGCACAAGAACCAGCTGTGGACACTGCAACCAGTGCCATGGACATGCCCACCAGTGCCATGGACACTCCACCAGTGCCATGGACA
>VWZW01003549.1:738757-784729 GCA_013397115.1 Edolisoma coerulescens | reverse complement strand
ACCCAACACAGGTGGCCTCATGTCACACGGGGCAGGGCTGGACCACACCAGCCCCATTCCACCTGGGCTGCACAACTCTGCCAAAATCTCCCCTCTCCTTCCCCCCTTCCTTACGCTTCCCACCCCAGCTCTGCAAACTTTCCCCCCGTGCTCCAACCTGACACAGAAATTGCCACCAAGCCACTGCTCCTTCCTGACACGTGCGCGGCCTCCCGGGAGGTGGAACGGATAAGCTGACACCTCTGAGGAGGTCTGAGATGAAAAATGGTGTAGCTGTGACAGATATGTGTCAGCACAGCCCCAGGGCTGGCAGCTGCCGTGCCCTGTCCCGAGCCACCCGCGCCGTCCTCGCCGGGACGTGGCCTCGAGAGAGCCCCGTCCCCGGGAAATGCCGCGGCTCCTGCCAGCGCTCGTCTCCCTTTAAAATGGTATTTGGGAAGTTTTGCCAGCTTTACTTTGCACAGCCTGGTGCTGTTCATTTTAGGTTTGTTAGAAATGTTCTCCAGCTGAATACCGAGTGAAATAAATTCAAATCCTACTCTGCAAATGACACTGCACATAAATATTCAGTAAATTAGCAGCACACTTTTATAGATTTATCAGTCATTGCTGGCACAGAATGACAGGCAATGTTGTAGCTGAAATATTAATGCTGACAAATTAATGATTTCTGAGTAAATGATGTCATTTTTGCACCGTTTCATTAAAATTTACTCACTTTCAATATCAGCTTCATTTCTACGCCAAAAAAAAAATTAAAATCATTTTCATTCTCTTTCTCTCTCTCTCTTTTCTCTTTCCCTCTAGGAGCCTTTTTTGAACCCAAAGGGCATAAATTTCCTGCACAGAGGAAGAAGAGGGGCTGAAGTTTGTGGAGAGGGCAGGCAGTGGAGCCCTGTCCCCCCTGGTAGCAGCCAGGTCCTCTCTCTGCACCCTGCTCGAGCCGGGCTCTCCCTGCCTGGAGCACGGATCGGACCCTACGGAACAATCCCTGCCTCTGCCAGGACCCCTTATCCTGGAGCCTTCACATCCCCCAGCCCTGGGCTGGGGTGCAGAGGTGTGGAAGGGGAGGTTGGGTGTCCTCCCAGCTGACCCTACACACACCAAGAGGTCAATGCACAGAGCAACGCTCCATGAATTCCATTCCAATTCCTCCATGGATTCCCCAGAGCAAAAGGGAGAGCACCTTTGGGGCTCACAGCAGTTTGAGAAGAGAAAGCTGGGTTCACCCACAGGGAATCTCCTCCCCGGAGCCTTTGCCACCAGCTGCCATCTTTAATATGCCACGTTGGGTATTTTGGGCAAATTACCCCATCAAAATCTTTCCTGCCCTGTCTGTCATCCCGGGCAGGACTGGTGACATCTCTGACAGGTGACTGACAGAGACAGTTGTGGTGGAAAAAAAAAAATAGGGAGGGGGGGAAAAAGGAAAAGAAAGAAAAAAAAAAAAGCAGAGAGAAAGCAAGAGAGAAAGAGCCCAGAGAAGGTTTTACCCAGGGTTCCCTGGGCTGAGCTATATCAGTCAATCTCCGGGCTAATTCGTGTCAGTACTTGTTTCCTATCTCCTTGAGTCTCCAGCGGAAGGTTGATAAAATTGAAGTGGAAATGAAGTTGGATGCACAGGAGGATACATACAACAATAGCCTGGTGAAATGGGTTTGTATCCCTGATACACTCTTTGGAGCATCAGGATTCGTGGTGACCTTGACAGTGTCCTTGGGAGAATAAAATAAAATGAAAGGCAGAATTTCCGTCTTCCAGAAGAAATTTAAGCAAAGCGCCACATTTACCACATGGACTCCGTGGCTGCTGGCATCGCGCATCCGGCTCATTTATCCAGGGGGAATTTGTGCTTGCACAAGTACTTCCCCAGCTATCTGTGTGAAATGCAAAGAGGGAGCCTGCTCAGAGCTCTCTGCAGTGCTGCTTCTTGTAAGAAAGTCCCTGTTGCCTCAGCCAGGTGTTGGTGAATAGGAGGGAACTCGTCCCAGTTTAAATAAAATGTTCCTGGGAGCGTGTGCAGCGAGTTCCTCTCCAGGTGTCAATCCTGTGTGAGCACAACCTGGGAGAGAAACTGCACCGAGGCGCTCCTGCTTAAACACAACACGGATCTGTGTGTGCAAGCTCCCTGGAAATCAAAACACTGGGAATGACTGTGCTGAGAGACATGGGAGAGGGGGAGAGAGCCCATGAAGGTGTTCAGAATGTGGGAAAATGGGGATCATGCTGATGTTTCACCCACCCTTATTTACTGCCATGGCCTCTTCTCCTCACTGCAGTAATTCTGGAAGTGCCCCACTGACTGACGGGCGCCCTGGGTGCCCGGCTTTATGGAAAGCCAAGGATCAGACGAGCAGCTCTGGTTGGACCCTTCCCCTCTGGCTTCCCAAGGGATTTCCGTAGCAGCCGTGCTCTCCTGCCTGAGTGATGGATCAGAGGTTTCCCACAAAGCTCAGAGCAGCCCATGGTTTTTATGAGGCTGGAGAAAGGAGGATTTTAGGTGTCTGTTTGCACTGCAGGTAAATCCAAGGCGGCAGCAAGTTTGCTTTAGGTGCTTTTCCTGCTGATACAGACCCTGCAGACTTCTCAGTACCACATGAGGAGATTTTGGATCTGTGAGGCACAGCACTGGCAGGTTTAGGGAGACATGACCAGGGAGGCTTTCCCTCTGGGACTGAGTCCATACAGCATCCCATTTAATCTTGACTGAAATGTTTGTTAATTCTAATTTGGTGGCACTGGTGGTAGAGAAGAAGAATATGGGTAGAACTGATGTATTCCCCTCAATGCTATCCCTACATCCAAGGAAATACAGTTGGGATGCAGCAGCTTGCTCAGTAATCTCCTGGTTTTTGCAAAGACCTTCACAGAAGACAGATTTGAATCAGTAAAGTTTAGGACCCTGTGCCCAAGAAGAGGCTGATCCCAAAAGATGTGCAGAAAATGGAACAAAATCGTGTAACAACATCAAAACAAAGGGATCTTGGGAATGCTCAGAGCAATGTCAGCAACGGCAGCTTCTTGTGGTTTGCCTGGGCCTGGCCCTCAGTCCCAGAGGGACGCTGGAGTTAAGACCCCAAATTTACAAGAAATTAACCCAAACCTACAACACACCCTGTGGAAAGGCAGCACCCCTGGGCCACCAGCACCCACCAGCACCCACCAGCACCCAGCTCCCGAGTTCGGCGAATAAAACCCAGCTGGCTTTTTCCACTCTGCTGCCTGTGAGAAACTGATGACAACCTGTTTGACCGCTGACCTCTGAACTTGACCCCCTGCTAATACCTTCAGCTGCTGATTGTCATGGGTGGCTGGCAGAGCCCTTTGTCTTTTGCTGTTTTGGAGTCCAGACAGATAAATGATTTCTATTTGTCCTTTGGCGCAACGGAAGAGCTGATCGATATTATCCACGAATGATGTCAAGGATTTGTCGCCACAGCTTATGAATGACAAAACACTACCCAAAAAAACACCTTTTGGGGCAAAAGATTGAAAGCTGGAAAGGTTTATTGATTTTTGCTTTCTTAAATAGCAGCTCAAGCCACAAAAGAGAAAACGAAAAGCTTTGTGTGCTAAAATGCAGCAAAAAGCTTCCTCGAGAACAACGATTAGATCAGCTCTTGCATTTAAGTACTGTATGCCTTGCCACAGTCAACTGCTCAATTTTGTCTGCTAAGCCCACTGCAATTTCCCCCCGTTTTTCCTTATTTCAAAAGCACTTGTATAGTGAAATACTCTGGAATAAAAGGCGGCTCTGCTTTTGGCCACTGGTCAGCGAGGAGAAGGCTCCACATCTCCCCATGAGGGCAGGGAGAGCTCGGGAGAGCAAGGAGAAGCTTTTGGGTCCAAGGGTTGGAAGGGTGGGCTTGGGCCCCAGCACACCACTGTGGCACCTTGGGGTGAGGGAAGCTCCCTCCTTCTTCACAGGATCATGGAATGGTTTGGGTTGGAAGGACCTTAAAGATCCTCTCATTCCAAGCCCCTGCCATGGGCAGGGACACCTCCCACTACCCCTTCCTTCCTAAACCCACCATGAGTAGAGCAGAAGCTGGCACAGAACATTCACTAAGCAATCACTGATTTAAGAGGGAGTTGATGAAATGAGTCCCCTCAAACATCTACTATGGTCCCAGTTTTGTGCCTCCTCTGGAAAAAGCAGCATTTAGCTTCTCCTGGAGCCTGGGAGAACTCGCAGCTTCCAAACTCAGTGCCAGCCCTAGATGAAACCAGAGAGTTTCTCCCAGCTCCCACCCAGTCCCAGCCCTGCTTGAAGTTCAGTGAACCTTGCCCAGCCCTCAGGTGGTGATAAATGTCTGCTGAGGTCACAGGGTTTGGTTTCGGTGGCTCCAGGGAGGGATTACCTCAGTTTGAAAGGCTGGAGCTCCCCGGGGTGAGGGAGGATTCTCCTCCCAGCACGGCCGATCTGCACGAGTAACGAAACTCAGCAGATATTTTGGCTTGGGAACTTTGACCACCGAAATGAGACAACCCTTGGAAGCACTTCTGCTGTGAGGACACGGAGAATAGAAAAGTGCAGGGATTAAAAAGGGACCTGACCTGCAGCTCTGAGGAAGTTTGCTGAGCCTGCTTTGGTGGAACTGGGAGCTCTGTGACCCATGTTCCTCCAAAATGCCCAAAGGAGCCTCCCAGGGTCCAGGAGAGTTCACCTCCTGGTTTACAGGCCTGTCATGGCATTAGAAATGATTCAAACCACTGAATGCTCTCCGGCCACATCATTCCTCTTCCCCACTTTGAGCTTTTATTTTGATCTGCCAAGTGTGTCCCGTCACCAGTGCCAAAGGAAGTTCCCTAGACAATGTGCTCTGTGTTGTGCTCATGGCACTCACCTCCTCAATTTTACTCCTTGGGTCACTTGACAGCTCGTTTCCCTAAATTTACAGGGCTCACATTTCATGGATGTATTATTCATTATGAAAGAATTTAAATTCCTGCACAATATCCTGGACGGGAGCATAAACTGGTTTAAGCACCTGGTGAACAGGCTGGGTGGCTCCAGCTCTGGGCTCTTCATCAGATGCTCGTTAAAAGGCACAGCCTGGCTTCGATTTTAGAATTTAATCAAAAAATGCCTTAAATCTGAACACAGCCCCCCGAGAAAGGACCCGAGGATTTCTGCTCATCCCTGGAACACTTGGCATCGCCCCTCCCGCTAGCGGTATTTTACACCCCGCTTGGGCGCTTTGAAGGAAGTGTTTTCTAAGTAATAAAACGCCTCCAAGTGCGGGGTTTAGACATAATCCAATTCCTTTATCAAATAAAGATGCCATCGTGGCCTTTGGAACACAAGGGAAGAAGTTGCCTGGCTGTTCCCATCTCACCATTATATCACATAACACCCCTGCCGCAGGCTGGGCCGGCGCCGCGACACAATGAGAGATGGAAAGGGCTCGGCCTCCCCGCCACCTGCTCACGCTGCTGCATCATCTGGGACAGAGGGTTTAATCCCTACATTTCCCTCCTCCATCTGCCTCCCATCAAAGGTAACCCCTGCCAATCTGGGGACAGGACCCACGTGGAAGAGCAGGGAACACCCCGCTCCGCCGCAGACTCCGCTGGGACAAGGGCAGGGCTTTCTTTAGGGGTCTGCTCATTTCATTCGATTTTACGCACGGATAAAGTGTTTTGTGAAAGTTCCACTGTGGGGTGTTGTAATTAAAAGTGGTGAACTCGATACAGGCTCTTGTAGGACTGCCTTTGTCTCTAACTCAAGTACTGGCAGTGGCGTTTCGCTCTTCAATTGACATTTTTGGATGCCAAGAGCTTTCCAAACAAGGTACAACTTGGAGAGGTGCTCACCAGTTGGGAAGTGCATCTGCCTAAATGACAAGATTACTCTTTCTCCCCCTCCAAAAATGGAAATAGAAAAGAAAAAGGAAAGGCAAAAAAATAACTCCACCCCAAACTCCGTAAAGCTTCCAACTTTCCATCAGTGCCCAAGAGCTGTGATGTTCTTCCAACAGATCTACTTTTCCCTCCACTCCAACAATCCCACAGTTTGCAGGAAGAAGGGTCCTGGCTGCTTTCAGTGCTTGGGGAATGACTCTGAAAGGCCATTTCAGCATCTGGCCAACAAACACATTGTGCTTCTTCCTTCCCTCCCTGGGAAGAAAAACCACAGGAATGGGCTGAAACTGGGAGCAACCAGAATAGATGTTGCATCCATTGACTCCAAAATGAGATTTGTCATGGAATAGAGCCCTGGCATTCCAGCTGTGGGTTCAGAGGAGATATTTCTCTACAAAACTGGCTATTCCCCATCTACAGGAGTAATGAAATATCCCATGGGTGGTGGTTTTGGAAGCTCGACCTTGCCAACAGCAAGGAGGAGTTGGGTGCTGGCCCAGGTGTGGAGCGAGGTCGGAAGCATTCCCACATTTCTGGAAGAGGAGCTGGCAAGGAGAGACTCATTTCTGCCCCCTCTTCCCCATGAACTCGCTGCAAGTCCCTGTAACAGATTGACTCCGAGTGCAGCTCTACGGCCAGAAAATCTTAGATCTTAATTTTATAATATCAGCCTCCATTCTATTTGACATTGATTTTTCCGCTAAGTCTCGGTGCAAATCCATGAATCAGCCCATGCACGATGGGAGAATGAGAAATAAAACTTAAATACTTTCATGATTCTTTTCGCTGGAGCTGGCAGCAAAACCTCAGTAAGTCACTGAAAATCATCGGAGGAAACGCATTCCCTTGAATTTTGCTCCACCCTTTGGCAGTGAGGATTATATAAAGAAGCTGTGTAAGGGACTTGTATTCCAGAGGAGGGTTGGTGGGAACTGAGGAGCTCTGGAGAGCGCCAAGCCTGTCCTTTTTGCACATTGACCTATTTCCCTGACATTTTATCTGCACGAGTCGGAGCCCGGGACGTGAGCCCGACGTGAATTAGTGCGAGGGACATTCACCACCTGTTTGATCTGTCAAGTTATGTGGGAAAGCATATCAATTAACAGCCGTGATTAGCTCATCAGCCTGCCCATCTGACAAAACAGTCACCCCCTTTCCAGCCTAATCCCCCCGGAAAGCCCCGGCAGGGCCGGCTGCGGGGCGGCGATGCCCGCTCGCTGCAGCCGAGGAGTTTCACCCTGCAGCCAGCAGGTATTTGGGTTCAATTCCCAGGAGCCTCCTGTGTTCCCTTATAGCTTAAAAAGCTGGGACAGCGGCCAGGAAAAAGGACCTTCGGTGACCTGCTCTTAACCCCCGAGGAAAGTTACACAAACTCTTTCACGCTTGGCTGGGATTGCTGTGTAGGAGTTGGCCAAAACAATACTTTCCCTTGTGTTTGCCTACCTTATTAAATATCAATTAATATTTATGGAAGTTTATAAACAGTGCAGCTTTGGTTTCAAGGGTGCTTAGAAATCCGATCTCCTCCTCCTCCTCTCCCTCCCCCCAGCAGCATTTCTCCTGCTCACTGCTGCGTGGTCAGAGCCCTGCTCCTTTCCAGGGGCTCCTGGGATTGGGGAGCTCCTGGGACTGGGGGCTCCTGGGGCTCCCACCCTGCTCTGCTCCCACCTCTCACTGCCCCCAGTCCTTTGGGGCACCCCTGGATCTCCTGTTCTGCTCATCCCTGCCAAAAATCCGATGCTAAGAAAGCCACGGCGGCACAGACAGGATCAGGCCTGATGGATTTATACCAAGTAATCTGTATTTATTGCAAGTCCATTCTCTTTCCCCCCCCCCTATTGACACACTACTTTGTTTTAAATTATGTTTAATTTAAAGGATTTTTCTGTACCCTTATTTCCTAGGAAGAGCCTTTCTAAAAGGCTCCTGCTGATTAATTGTTGCTGGGCTCCTGCCAAGAGTTGGAAGTTTTACATGTAAAGAGAAAATACGTCTCTCTCCACTCGCCCAGGCCTTTTCTATTTGGTACTTCAGACTATTTTACAAACATATGGCCTGTCATTCAAGGCAGAGAGCACCATCCTGCTGTCAATATTTCCCTCCCCATCACCAAGATTAACATCAGAGGCTCCAGCAGCAGAGGCTGGGGTCTGGCCTCTCACCCCAGCCCCACGCTGCTCTTTGCCATGCAGCAAACACGTCCCTGCACCAGCCCAACGCGCCTGAGAAATTGCTCCTGCTCCTGCTTTCACTCCTCTGCTTATTTTTGCCAGATAAATCAACATAGCACAGATGTTCATTGCCCCATTTTTCACAGTCCCTTTTAAATTTACTCTTTATTATTTGTAGCAACTTGGAATACTTGAAGTTTAATAATATTAAAAAACAAGGATTTTTTTTCTGCTCTGCCCTTGGCTTACCCTTCACGTCAAGCTGAGCACTGCGGTTGCTACCGTGGGGTGTGACACTACCATGGCAGAAGCTATAAAATATTATAGAGTTCGTTTTCCTTTTATTTTCCAAACACAGATCACAGCCAGCACTGCCAGGGCTTTGCAGTTGTTTGTAGCACAAGCTGAGCTGCTCTCACAGCTGGGGGCACAGAGGACAGGGGACCACGGGATGGAGATGAGCCCACAGCAGCACCTTGGGCAAAAAATCTGTGCCTGAGCATCTTTTCATGTGAGACGGGTCACAGAATCACAGAATGGGTTGGGTTGGAAGAGATCTTAAATCTCATCTTGTTCCAGCCCCCTGCCATGGGCAGGGACACCTTCCACATCCCAGGTTGCTCCAAGCCCTTTCCAACCTGGCCTTGGACACTTCCAGGGATGGGGCAGCCACAGCTGCTCTGTGCCAGGGCCTCCCCACACTCACAGGGAGGAACTTCTTCCCAATCTCTAACCTACCCCTGCCCTCTGGCAGATAAAGCAACACCTCCCACATCTCAGGTGAGACACAACAAAAAGCATCACCCGAAGCCCTCTCCTCCCTGAGCACCCCTGCAGGGGTCAGGCACCTCTGGGTGAGCTGCAAAGGCTGGTGGCAGCTCACCCACCTCTCTGGGGAAGCTGTCTGCTCTCTTGGCCATGGGTGAGAGATGCCAGGGCACGGGAACTGGAGGAAAAGCAGCACCAGCCCCGGCAGCTTATCAGCGAGGGCTATTGCAGGGACCATCTGAGGGCTGTTAGATAAGAGGGTGTCAGGTTTAATACATCAGACAAACCTGTGCGCTTGGCCTGCCAGACCCTGGAACCTGAGAGTTTAAGAAGAAAGGGATTTAGGGCTGGATTCCTTTCTGGGCTTCCAAAAATAAACTTCTGCAAGCCCGATTTAAAAAGCAACATTCATTAGAGGGAACCAAGTTCGGGGAAATCTGCCACAGTGCTGCAAGCACACGGTGGATAGTAAGGAATAGCCAAGAAAAAACTAAACAAACAAACCAATCCCTGCTAGCAAATGAAGCCCTCCATCTCACACACTGTTGTTATTTTTCACTCTTCCCCTCCACATTCCCCTCCCAAACCCATCGCCATTTAATGCAGAAAAGTAGCCGCGATATTTTAATAGCTCGGATCAATAGCAACCCCCTCCATCTTTCTCTTTTTTAACCTCCAAAATTATTTTAGGCGAGGCTGGGCCCCATTTTATCCTCATTTATTTATTACTTAATCGGTAGAGAACCCTTGAGGCAAAATAGCCTCGTTTGCAAGAAAGATCAGGTGCCAGGAGCGGCGGAGGCAGAGCCACAAATCAGTATGCAAAGCACCCCGCGCCCCAAGGATCGCCCTGCAGCACATGTGGTGTTTGCTTACATTACTTAACACAGTTTAACACAGGCTTTTTAAACACAGCACTTGGTTATGAGAGCCACAATATGGAAGGGCAGGAAGCTGTTTCCAAGCCAGGGTAAAAATTGTTAAAGGCGTTTGCTTGGGGAAGGCGCGGCCAACCAAAACGATGCCGCGCAATCAATTTTTGCCTCGTTAACACATCCCGTGAAAGATGCCCTGTCTGTCCCTTACGTGTTGCTCCTGCATGTCTCCCTTAAATCTCCACATTTGTTACTGTTAATTATTATTTATACAATTTTGTTTGCTCTGGAACTGGTACAAAGTGCTGAATTATGTGGGGACGACTTCTTCTCACATTAGAAAAGACTCCCCAGACCATATAATTGTAGAATTGTAAAGTGGTTTGGGTTGGAAGGGGCCTTAAACATATCCAGTTCCACTCCCTGCCATGGGCAGAGACACCTTCCACTATCCCAGGTTGCTCCAACCCCACCCTGGGCATCCCTGGCAGCGCTGTCCAAATGCTCCTGGAGCTCTGGCAGCCTCGGGGCCGTGCCCATTCCCTGGGCAGCCTGGGCAGTGCCCAGCACCCTCTGGGGGAAGAACCTTTCCCTGATCTCCAGCCTGACCCTCCCTGACACAGCTCCAGCCATTCCCTGGGGTCCTGTCCCTGTTGTTCATTGTCAGAGGTTTGCCTAAGCTGTATTTCTCCAATTGCAACGATTAAAGGATTCTCTCAGTCCTTTCCCTCACCCCTGTGCAGGCAGACAGGTAACAGATCCATCAGATAACCCGCATTAAGATGTCACTTCAACAACAGCGTGCTCTGAACGGGGAAAACAGCGAAGATTTGATGAAAGATCCGGGCTGAGGGATCAGCACGAACCCCATGCCATGGGCTGGAGGGTGGAGGGGATAACACGGACACCCTGCTACGGACAGCTGACAGGAGAGGGAAGGGAGGAATCAGCTGAGGAAGAGGTAACACATTCCCACAGATCATCCCCCGTCTGCCTGTCCAGCAGGAGCTGCAGGGGTATGGCTGCAGTCAGCCTCAATAACGAGCACCATTAGAGAGGGGGATTTAAGTGTCAGCAAACTTAAGGCTGGACGGCTGAGGGTACATTTCTTTAATGAATAGTTTTGTTGTCCAGGGATATTTACAGCCTCTGCTGGCAGCACTGCAATAACCCCACGGTGCAGCGCTGCTTACGGAATAAAATGACTCGCCTTAACCAAGCATACTGTAAATTTTCCAGAGCCAGTGTCCTATTGGAAACAGGGCCTGGCTGTGTGCTCACGTTTGATTTAAGGTAACGTGTCCCTTGCTGCTCTCTGGTCCTTGGCTTTACAGGAGATTCTCTCTCCATGCAGCACTTTGCCGTGGGATGCTCACACAGGACAGGACACATGGTCCCCAGGGTTCAGATCAGTGTCCCCAAAAGCTGGGAGACAGCAGAGACCTGATTTTGCAGAGATTTATGCACGGGGGTGAATTTTAGCCAGAGATGGGGATCCTTCTGCTCTCAGCCAAACCCATGAGCTCACACACAAGTCCACAGGACTGAGGAGTTCAGCCAGGTTTGTGTTTTCCGGGAGTGAACCGAAGTCAGACACTTCCTTTGGGCGTGCATTTTTGTCATGCCCAGATCTGCCAATCCTGTCTGAACCCTCTGCTCCCCAATTTCATTACCCTAGGAGCCTGCTGCAAGACCTGAGTGATCTTTATAGACTGACAGGAGCCACAGCTCAAGTTCGTATCAACATCGACTTAAGAACTTTCTGTATTTTTTCCGTGCATCTGTGTTGTTTCACATGGATACACACATGGAAAAGGAGGAAATATGCAGAAAATGAGAAATCCTCAGGAGAAACAGTAAGGCAGGATGAGAAAAAATTATCAGAACTATAGAAATACTCTAAGGTTTCCAAAACAGCAGAGCAGGAGGGACAGTGAAAGCTGGCTGTTGGGCACAGGACTTTCCGTGACCTCAGCTCTGCTCCGAGTGTCCTCTGGGAAGAGGAAAAGGAGCAAAACACAGTCAATGATTAATTGCACAACCCCAAAGCTCTCCCACAAAACCCCCTTCTGACCATGGCAGATAGTATTCTCCCACTTAATAAAAGCTTACCCCCAAATCCCAGCCCGGATCGCATCACCCCGGAGGCTGTGCCGCCGCAGTGACCTGGAGCCACCGGGGCTGAGCCCGCTCTTAACCCCCGAGCACGGAGACACTGCACGAGTGACCTGCCATTGATTTACAGTACAGTGAGGGGACAGTGGATTAGCAGCGTGTGTGTGGCTGGATCAGCTTCCACGGTGGAAAACAACCTCAGCCCGGGTTGGATCGGCGTGTGGGAAAATTCAGCGCCGCCCCCTCCAAAGCTCATCTGCAATTTACGCTCCCAGGGTTGTGGGGTTTTTTTTTACAGCATCATCAATCAGTCAATCAACAGTGCCCAGAAAGTCAAACATCCCAAACTTCCACAGAGCAGCACGGCTTCTCCTCCCGCTCAGCCCCTCTTGTTTGTGTTACTTCCAGGGGGAGATATTTTCTGGAGAGGCCGGAGGAAGAAGGGAGCGGGCGGTGAACTTGAGCTGAAGGAGGTGGGAGGGAGGAAAAGTGGGAGAATGCAGCTCTCCTCCATGGTCAGTCAGCAAAATACAGCAGAAAGGAAAAACCATGACACCAGGCAACACCGCTGGCAACCCCCAGCAAAGATAACATTTACCCTTGGGGTCTCTAAAGAGACTTCTGAAGAACACCCTATTTTGGGGCTTTGGGAATGGATCAGGTTTCGCAAATCCCCAAATCTTGCAGTACCTGCTTCCTTAATCCTTTGGAACTCCCTCCTGCCCAACACACGGCTCCTGCCACACAAACTGGATGCTTTGCTGTTCTTATCCTCAGCATCCTGGCCAGGGGCTGTGCAGGCTCCGTGTGTTCAACTTTGCCTTTCAAGTGGCACTGCCTCCTCCCTGCTCCTTCCACCGAGGGAAGAAAAGCCAACCCCAACCCCAAATTTGGCCCAGCTGGGCAGCGAGGACATTCCCCTGCAGCGCATGTGCACACAGGCAGGGCCACGCCATCCATCCCGAGCTGCTGTGTCTCTATCTGAAGTGACACGGGCAACAAAAGGGATGTCCCCCCCGCCACCCGTCCCCGTCTATTGAGTGATACAGATGGGCAGTTCGGGAGGACTGTGTGCACATATGCAGAGATGCTCTCATGTCCTTTGACCCCTCATCCCTCCATCATGGTCGATCTATAGCATTTACAATCCAAAAAACAAAAGAGAAGGGAGAGTAGGGCCAGAATTCATCTTCCAGGCTGACACCTAGCGTTAATTAACGACTTAAAAATCAATGACATAAGGGACAGGCAGCAAATGACACCTCCACACAGAGCCTGTCTGCTTTCAGGAGCAAGGAAAAAATATCTTGGAGGACAGCTTTGATGCACACACTGTACAGGGGGAGCGAGGCCGGCACCCCCAGCCCATCGATCTCTGCCACTTCAAACACCCCAACTTCCCCCACTCCAGCTTCCTATTTCCCAACCACCACAGTGCCATGTTGGGCTTTCCCCAGGGATGATGCTCCCAAAGGTGTGGGAAACCTGATGTGTTTGGAGATGAACACAGAGAAAAAGCACTGCAAGGTCCAAATGGGAGCTGTGCTTTGAAAAGCTCTCGGAGATGTTTTCTGCCGCAGGTTTTGGGGCACAACAGGCCCATGCTTTGCATGACTGGACCGTGGCCCACAGCTCTGGGTTCACTCCGTGCATCCCACACTGCAAGTGAGAGCGAGGCAGTTCCAGGACTGCTGATTTTGGCAGCACAGGGGAGCCCCAGTGCTCCCAGGGCCTTTTCTGCTCAGGCTATTTTTCCCCCCACTCCCCTCCACTCTTCAGTGAAACCACTTGTGGTGACATCACCAAGGGACAGCGTATTTAGAGCCACAAGGAACATCACCTGTGCGAGTGGCCAAAGTGTCACTCACGGGGCAAACTGGGAGCACAGACTGGGAGGCCACTGCTGCCTCCAGAGAGGTGGAAGGTGGGGATGGATGGAAGGTTGGGATGGATGGAAGGTGGGGATGGATGGAAGGTTGGGATGGATGGATGGAAGGAGTCGTGGCTGAGGCTTGCAGCTCCCATTGCCCACACAGCAGTCCGTGACATTCACCATTTTGCGAACTAATGGAGTTAAAACAAATCAACTCAAATCAATCCTCAAAGCAAAGGGTAGAGGTGTAACTCCAGCTGCTGCCCATCCCCAGGCCTCGGCACTGCTCCTGCTGGAACAGCCCCACTGCCACGAAACTTTTGTGCTGGAGCCGTGTGGAGGGACGGTCCTGGAGAGCAGATGGCATGGGTTGTTTTTTTTTTTTTTTTTCCCCTCTTGAAGAGCAAACCTTTCTGGAATACTAAATCTTACAGGAGCTGTAAATGTCAAATTTAAATTCATACTTTGTACCACCTTTGATTTCAAAGAGGATTACACCTATTCGCTGAAAGCAAAGCAACACGAAAGCTACATGAAATGGAATTACGACTACTTAGGCCTTTTTCTATTGCCTCTTTATATTGTTAACTCCTTCCAATTCATTAAGTCTAATCCTTATTAGGCTAAGTAACACACATATGAATAGACAGGACTGGACACAGGAGCATATGTGCCTTTTGTATCACTTCCTGCTTAATCCGCAGCCCGGGGAGGGCCGGACCCGGGGAGAAGTGGCCGCAGCTCTGCGGAGCCCCGGGCGGCCCCCGCTTTGTTAATCCCGAGCTCCGGAGCCGCGGCTCTGCCCTGGGAATCTGCCGGATTGCCGCGATCCCGCCGCTCCCGACCGCAGCTCGGTCCTCGCGTCCCAAGCGGGAGGGGGAATTCACACAGCGGGGAGGGATGGAGGGATGGATGGGTGGATGGATGGATGGATGGGAGATGCGTTTAGAGTGAAAAACCAGCCCGTTTCTAGCGTGCCACCTTCCCAAAGCATCACCCCCAGCCGCAGCGCTCTCTCCATCCCGGCTCTGTTTATGGAATTGCAGCACAAGCAGCAAGAACAGGAGAGGGCTAAAAGCGGCACCTTGCCCGGTCAGTGCCTCTGGCGATGTGCCTCTCGCACATTTACAGCCTGGAATCGCAACAGGAAACGCTCAGCTCCGCGCACAGCGGCAGCGTCTCCCCTCACGTGCTCTCTGCAGAAAAAAAGGGAGGAAATTCTCCTTTCCCAGGCAAGATTTAAACCAAAAACGACCTGCGTGGTTCCACAGCGGTGAGTGAGACAGGAATCAAAGTATATAAAATAGATATTTATACAGCACCAGCGTTGCTCATAGTGTTTTAAAAACAATAAAGCAGCAGCTTATATAGTCTCTTGCATATTGGGGACATGAAATAAAGCCAAGACAGGAGCTGGAACATCTAATTCCCTGGCTACACGGAAGAGAGAGTGATTCAGGTTTACAGGGTGCCATTCAGTTTTATGACAATATCTCCTAATACAGCAGGTTTATCAATTGAGCAAAAAGGCACAACGGGGTGTGTTATTATTGGAGCCTAATCTCATGCCTCGGGTGTGTTGTGCGAGGCACGGGGGCAAAAGGCCACACCACTGTGTGATTATCCAACAGCAATGCTCACTCAGGACGCCGTGTCTGGATTATAAAGTGGATTGGCTTAGGTTTTAAAATGAAATGTTAACATTTGTTGCTTAGGTTTCAGCCGAGGATGGATCTCCCTGCTGTGGGTGTGAAGAATGGAGAGCACAGGCAGAGGAAAAGCAAATATCCTGCTCAGTGTCATCGGGTGTCCTCTTGGCTGCCTTGGGGTGCCTCCAGCCCTCACTTTGGGGAAGGAAGGCTCTTCCCGGGCCATAAGAAGGAGCCAGGACAGAGAGTTATGCACATAAACCAAGAGCCCAGGTTAGCTCCCCACAGAAAGCCTCACTGAGCAGGTCCTCAGTAAATCAGACACTCTTTGCTGAAAGATGGTGCTGAGCTTCCCTCCTGGATCCCTGGCTGTGGAGGAGCCCTGCTCGGGCCTCATCTACCCACCCCTAAAGCAGACCTAACCTCACTTCCCCACAGGTGTTCCCCAGGTCTAAGAAGCCTCCTGAGATCCTGGGCATGTCCACCACGTATTAAATGGCCCCTGTGCAAGAGCCACGGAGTAAAAGACTTGTTGTTGCCCAAACAGAGTAAATTGCTCCTAAAAACAAGTCCCCTTTAGGCCGGTGGGATATAGGGGCACATGCTGCATCCCCGGAGGGAGAACAGGACCCTACAGGTTTTAATTAGCACTCTTCCAGCAGCAAAGTTCCTGTCCATTGTCACTTAATTACTGTGTATCTACCCCAACAGACATTAAGCTTTCCCTATGACCTCTCGCTCTCTACACCCTTGTCATTCTCTCTCTCAGAGCCCCGTGTGACACTGGGGAAACACGGAGCAACTTCTTAATTAATTGGACTAATTAGTCTCCTGGATGGCTGGACAGCTGGACCCTATCTCCGCCCCGATCTCCTCGTGGAGGGAACAATCAAATCGCGGTTTGTTTCTCCGGACTTGACAAAGTCCCGGCGCTGCCGTGCTCTGGTTCCTATTAACCCGGCTCCCCCGGGAGCGCCGGGGAGGATGAAGACGTTTTCCCTTTGGCTAATGAAGTCCACAGCAAGACCAGCCTGTCGCCAGAGCAGCACCTGGAAGCCTCAGAAAGGGTCAAGGTTTCCTCCCGAGCCCGTCCCTCTTCGCAGGGTTTGTAACTCGGCTCTGGCTTGGGGCCCTCCCTGCCGGGTCCCAGCCCCACCCCGTAACTCTTCACACCTTCCAAAACTACGTTTATGCCTTTTTTAAACCTCTGAATCAAACCTGACTTTGCAAAAAGGACCATATTTGATGCTCCTGAAGGGATATTTTTCCCTTCCATGTCCACACACTTGTCAGCACCTGGGACCTGTCACTGGGGCTCCCTTCCCAACAAAGCCCTCACTCCTCTCTTTGCTCAATAAACTGCAGCATTTTCCATTCAGGAAAACGTTTGCACCATGCCACAATCACAAGGGTTAAACTGCATAGCTGGTTTTTTAGTAATTCTCAGACTTTTACTGTTTCACTGCTTTTCTGCCTTTAGGTATCTCAGAAGTCCCTTTGATTGCCAATGGGAATATGGGGAATAATTGTTTCAGACATCCTGCCATACATCCACACACTACAAACTAGGGAGAAAAGATAAAAATATTTTCTGTTTCTGGAGAATTTTTGCAATTCTGAGTGCTGGGATTTTATTCCCGATCTTCTGGGTGTGAGCTCCACCCAGAAGCAAAAACAGGGATTATTTTTTTTTTTCCACCCTGTCTCTATTATTTCCTTCGGAGCCACAAGCTGCTCTCTCCAAACGATACAGCTTTAAAAGAAACTGGGAACAGCGAGTATCCATCTGGAGATTAAAAAAAAAAAAAACCCAAAAAAACCCCAAAAATACACTCGGTGCATTTTGGAAGCAAATTCCAAACAGCTGAAGGCTGCAGCAGGAGGGAAATGGGAGGCAGCCACGGTGGGTTGGCAGACGAGAGGCAAAGGACCCGTTAGCCCCAGGAGCAGCAGCAGCAGCCACATAAAAGACGGCAATCGAGTGCTGAAACACGCACGGAGCAGGCGGCACTCGCAGGGATGTAAAAAGATGCGCGGCGCGTTTGGAGCAGCATCCAGCTCCCGGCAGGAGCCGGATCGCTGGGCTGGGAGGAAAACAAGGAGGCGAGAAAAGCCCTTCCCCAGCACAAAGGCAGACACGAGGTGTCCCCTCCCCTGCCGCAGCCCATCGCGAAATTGTCCGAGGGGGAAATGGACACAAATGATGGAGAGAATCTGGGCGGGCTCTTCCCCCTCGGGCTCGGGCGGGAGCTCAGGGAACGGTCCCGAGCACGGGAGGTTGGGCAGTGAGAGAAGCAGGAGGAGCTGCAGCTCCCGAGCTGCTCAGGAGCCTGCCAAACCTCAGTTCCAGCATCCCTGTGCTGGGAATCCAACCCCCCCGGCTTGCTTTAGAGAACGGCTGCTGCTCCAGAACCATCACCTGGGCTGCCAGGTTACGGACGAGACTGAAATAAGTGGGAAAATGGAGCAAATAATAGAAAAGGAAAAGACTGTTTTTCAAGAATTGATCCTTTCAGGGCATGCTACAGCAGGCAGAGGTGACCAAGTTGCAGGTACTCGGATCCCTAGACGAGAAAATGATCAATTATCCGACCCTACAAGTGCTGCAGGACCAGCTCAGCTTTGGTGGGAACTATCACGTTCCTCAACCAGGGCTTAGTTCAGGTCACAGCCATCAAGTCCCTGAATTCCTGCAAAAAAGAAATAACTGGAAGAGTGCAGGGCACCACTGGGGTCTGCATTGCCCCAAATCCAGACCTCTGGAGCAGCAGATCCCTGGATTTAACTGCCAGCAAGATCCACTGAGCTAATCCTGCCTGGCCTCCAGCCTGGCCTCACACCCAGGAATTTACCAGTCACAGTTCCAGTGGCTCATCCCCAACTTTGTTCTTTTCCCCCAATAAATGGCATTTTGTTTTATAAACACATTCAGCCCTCATTTATAAGACTTGTGAGTGATGGAGCATCTACCATATCCCCTGGCAATTTTCTCCAATGGTTAATTACTGTGACTGTCAAAACACACACTTCAATTCTCATTTGAATTTCTCTGCCATCAGTTCCCAACCACGGAACCTTGCTGTATATTTTATTTTTTCTCTCGTTCAGCTTTAGAGTCTTTTACTGTCTCTTATTCTTCCCTGAGTTGGTATTTGTAGATTATGACCACATTGTCTTTTAACCTTTTCCCACGTAAAGATTGGTTTGAACTCCTTGGCACCTGATACAGGATTATCCTAATGCACTTCTGCACTGCCGAGGGGCCGCAGGAGGGGACAGGGACTGCAGGCATGAGGGGCTGTACGGATATAAAAAAGGCAATCAAGCCCTAAAAAGTGACCTGTGCAACTCCCTCATCATATCCACGCTGCCTTTTTGCATATTGCCTGAACCACGGGCATCTAAACACGCAGAGGATGAGAGTTTAGAAGGCAAAGACATCGAAACACCCCCAGCAGTTTGGGTGTTGGTCGAACAGATGGGCTCAGTGAAGTCCTCCTTGCTAAACGCAGCACTGGAGCCCACAAACCATCCCAAGGACGGCCCAGGCTCTTTCCCAGTGACTCCCAGTGCCCCCAGCTCCCATCCTCTCTCCAGAGGGGGAGGAGAGCCTCAATGTGTCCCCCCTCCCAGCAGAGCCTCGTCCCTCCCGCTGATCCCAGGGAGCAGCTTCCAATTCACTGGCAAAGCACCAACTATTACCTTTTTAACTCGTGCATTTTCAATACATACAAAGAACATGTACAACAAGGTTTTGCTGTGGTCAATAATCCCTGAAATGATGTTTTCAACAAACCTCATTTCAAGTCTAGATCTGGAGTAGAGAAGTGATTGGATGAAAGGCCATTATATGACTGCTGTAATTTATTCTGCAGAGAGCTAAAACCACCAATTATCTGACATGAATGACACCACTTCTTTTTCTTACCAACACAAAGGTGCACCGTATCTATTTTCCGAGATCTAATTTAAATTTTAAAAACCCTCCTGTGTTTAAATAAAAGGTGGCGGGTACAAACCAGCTCGAGTCAGAAACACTGAGCAGAAGTGAGAAATCTCAGCTGAGGGAGGAGCTGCATCCCTTGGTCCCCGGGTTCCACTCGGGATCCTCGGGAAGCAGCAGTTGTGGCTGCACTCACTCTGTTTACAGGCAGCAGGGCTGGGAGCAGGGGGTGGTTTATTGCTTTGCAATGGGGCTCTAAAGAGGGGGATTTTGTTTTCCCACAAGCTAAAATGATCCGTGTTGGATGATGCAGAGTTTGGCTGCCAGACACAAACCACATTGGCCTGATTGAGTTTCTTGTCTGGTGCCTCAGAAGGTGCAGGAGCCAAGTGCCTTCAGTAGGTTATAAAGTCACCAAAAAGCCCAGCAAACTCTCTGTGTGAAACCAGGAATGCTTATTTAAGGGGCAGCACCCTCTGCTGTGCTCCCCACCCACGACACCTTTCTCTGGCTGAGGAAACCGGTGACCCACTTGCTGGACCAAATTAATTAGATCCCATTCACTCATTAACACCAACGAGGGAGCGAGCGCTTATTTTAGAACCGCAATTATTTCCCGTCCTCTCCTCCAGAAGGACCCCAGCACCCCATAACCACTTGTGTGGTGCTCCTGAGGCTGCCTGGGGTGCTGAGGCTCCGGGAGAAGTTTTGCAGCACCAGTTGGAGCCCAAGCAGTGGCCAAGTGTCCCTGGGGCTGGTGATGAGGTGTGGAGGGAGCTCGGTGATGCCTCGGTGTTAATTTACTGCAGGGAAAGGCTGCTGCTGCTATGAGCAGGGCAACACCTTTAAACTGACAAATGTGAGTGACACAAGTGACAACATCTTGCCAGTTTGCTGCAAGGGGATGGAGAGGAGCAGCCTGGATCGTAAAACACCGGCTTTAATCTTCCACCACAAAAAAAAAAAATTACAAGCAAGAGCAGGAAGATAAATATAATTACAATATTCTGAAAAGCTCTGTACATACGTGCATCTATCTCAAATATTCACCTGGGGAATTGCAATGGCTTTGTGCTGGGGAAGGTGGGAACCCTCAGCTCTGAACAGGCAAATCCAGCTCCTCACTTCAACCAGAGCCTTGTCAGATGGTTTGAAGGGGACACATTGGAGGAGACCGAGGTTTTCCCCTCTCATGTTTGATTCAGTGTTGGTTTCTGGGGCTTGGTATAGGACAGGGAGTAAAGTGTGTAGGGCCCTCTGTACCAAATTCAATATCTGAGCATCCTGGAAGGATGGGCACAGGCAGCACCTGCACAGGAGCCCGGGCACCTCCTCCCTGGCTCTCAGCACGTTCCGAGGATCCCACTGACCTGCTCACCAGCAAATAACAGAAATTAATGTCTGATCTGGCATTTGGAACCCTCTGAATGAAATGACAGGATCATAAATCCACGATGTTCCTTTGAAATGTCATTTGCATTGCCAATGCTTCAGGTCAAGCCTGAGCCTGAAACCATAAACAATCCCAAGGAAAACAGAAGTGCTCCGAGGTGAGAAAACCACCCTTTCTGGGACAGGGATCTGCAGTTCTCTAAACTAGTTTGAACTTATTGCAGCATCTCCTATCTATCTTCAACAACGACTTCATGAACTCCAATTCCGGGACTAAAACGAAGGCAAACACTTTTTATGGAGTGCCTCAGTTCATTTAGTTCAATTCATCACGGCTTTGCTGCTGGAAGCGGGAGCGGGGCCGTTCACGCCGCGCGGGTTTTTGCCGGCACGGCCCTGCAGGGATGGGAAGTGAGATGACTCCGAGCTGTCACTCCCTCCTCCCGATGTTTTACAGCCACTGCTGCTGCTGGAGGTGGTTTCTGCTTTTCCTATCACGGTGACATCTGAGTGCCGCTTTCAATGAGGCCAAATGGCCAAGTTCTAGCGGGCTTTGGACACCGGGAATTAATCAAAGTTCAACGTTTACGTCCCGCGCTCATTCATCAGCGGGAACAGCCAACACCACTCCAAGGGAGGACACCTGGCTTTTCCTTCTGCTTTGCTTTCCCAGCTCTGCAGAGCAGGGGAAGTTTGGTCACAGAGAGCCAGTTTGGATCAGCACAGCTGGTCCTGTTTAGCATAAACCCCTCAAATTCCCTGTCTGATCTCGGGCATGTCACCAGCCTGCCTGGTTGATCAGCTGGAAGGAGGGATGTGTGACATGCAGAGCTGCGTCTGCCGCGTTAAATGCTGGTTATTTTAACCCTTTCCGAGGGGTAGCCACAGGGCTGGGAGCTGAGCCATCTGCCTTGGGACTTTTGGCATCCTTCTTTGCCAGCACAAACCCTGAACACTCCCATTTTACCTTTACCCTACGTGCTCTCAAAAAAAACCCGCAGCGAGGGGCGAGGACGCAAGAGTAGGCACAGTGAGGAGGTAACTTTTTCTGGAAGCTTTTCAACACACAGATTTGACGGGTTTCGGATTCCTCCTGAGGGGGCAGCAGGCAGGCTGGGAGGTGCCTGCAGCTCTCCTTCTCCTCTCCCCGCTGCGGGCGGGAGACAAAAGCGAGGGATGCTCCTGCGGCTCGCGGCTCCCTGGCGCACACGCTCCCTGCGCTGCTGATCTGCAGCATATTGTCCGTGACTCACTGGCCTTCCAGGAGCCGAGCGAACACGCTGCGAGGAGGGAGGGGCGCCTCGGCCGTGCCCGCGCTGCCAAGGCAGAGCCCCGTGCCAGGCGCCGCGCTCTCCACCCGCGGAAAAATAGGGCAGCGCTGGAAGCCTTGAGAGATTTAACTCATTAAACGTGCGATGGAGATGTTATCCAGCCCCCGGAAAAGAGGGCTAGGAAAGAGCTGCGGCTCGGCTTTAAAGTGGCTGCTATTAAGGTGTTTTAAGGAGGGCGAGTGGGGCGAGTTTGGGTGGACAAGCGCAGGGGAGAGGGGGAGAGCGCGCACGGGCAGGAGAAAGAAATGCCACATGAAATAAAGAACCAATTAAAGGGGGGACACAGACTCCTCAGAACGATTGGCTCTGCCTAAGCAGGGAACTGGAGCATTTAACCTTTTGTTAGTGTTTCACCCAAACGCTGCCTCGCTCTCTGCTGGGGTCACAAGCAGGTCACAGCCACAACCCGTCCCGGCCGCTGTAAATCACCGGGGCCGTGCCCGGCTGGCCCCCACCCGCCTGTCACCCCTGGAAATGGTGCTGGGATGGCGAGCAGGCACAAATGGGGTCGTGGTGGCAGCGGCCGCCGTTTGCTCCCGGAGAACTGGGAGAAATCCAGAGCAGAGCAGGACGGATTCTGAGCAGCGCGGGCACTTCTCCATCAGCGGGCTCACGGCTGAGGTTACGGCAGCTTTACAACAGGACTGATCCACCCCAGGATCACTCCAAGAGCAAAGCTGGCACTTTGGATTTTTGATTTTAAATGCGGCTTAAACTGTGCTACAAAAATAATATTTCCACAGTTGTGCTGTGGTGCAGGAATAATCCAATATTTGTACCCTAAATCCCATGTATTGAGCACCCCATCCAAAGCTGGAGGAGCTCATTCCACAGACTGCCTTCAAGGGGCTGTCCTGAATGGATACAGCCAGAAGAAAGACTGGATTTCATATAATGAATAAATAAAAAGCTTTTACTGCGAGCAAGAATTTTTCAAACAAAGTAAAGTTAATATACTCAATCTTCCTACTTCTCAAAGAAAAAGAAAATCCAAAATAGCCAAAAAGTCTCGTGAAACGGATCAGGCAGAGGGTAATTTTGTCACTTCCACTTTGAAAATTGAGACTGATTTATAATGAACCAAATTCCTCCTTTCTGCCCAGGTTTCCAATACAAATATATAACTTTTGGAAGCCTGCTAGGAGGGAAGGAGTTATTGCCCTGTTGGCGGTCGGCTAAACAAGTGCTGAGAGGCAGGAAGAGAGAGGTTCCTGCTCCATCCATCCACACAGAGCTCAGCTTATTTACCTGGGAAGCAAAGGAATTGTCTCACTCCCTCTCCCCAGGCTCAAGCCCTTGATTTACTCCCCGCACCAGAACCCCGAGCGCCGGCACAGCAAGGCTCCCACACCCCAAAAATACTGCAGACTGTCCTCTGCCTCCACAGCACCGGCCTGACCTTCGGAGCTGCACTCTGAAACACTCGTGTCACTCACCCTCAGGGCAGGAACAACGAGTGCCACCCGTGTCCCCTGTCCCCGGGTCACGCTGTGTCACACACACGCTGCATTTGGGACACCCACACGTCCCAAGGTCATGTGCAAACTCTTTTCACGGCCAATTGGAGCACAGGCACACGAGCACCGTGGCCATCTCTGCTGCTGTTCTTCCTCACTGCGTGTCCTTCACCCATATCACAAGCACTGGTTCTCTCCCAGCTCATCATTTGTGTATTAACTCTCGATTAGCTCGGAGCTGGCCCAATTTCTGGGCCCCCCTGCTGCAACGCGTTAATGGAGGATTTGCAGCAGCAAAGCGAAACGGCCTCTTTGCCCAAGAGGCTTTCCCTTAAACAGAAAGCCAGAGCAGGAGGAATCCAGCAGGCACTGCTGCCCCCATCCCTCTTCCACATGCAAAGTGCAGGAGAGACCCAGGGAAGGGCAGCCCGGGGTTGGTGTTACACCACTGTTCTCTGCTCCCACACATTCCCTCTGCCTGCTCTTCACCGCTTTCACAGCCGCAAGCAAAACAAAGCAAACACAGCACAACCTCCTGAAACATCCCTGGATTTCACGTGCCCCCGGGATGACAGAATCCCAGAATGGTTGGGGTTGGAAGGGACCTTAAAGCTCATCCCATTCCACCCCCTGCCATGGGCAGGGACACCTTCCACTATCCCAGGTCACTCCAAGTGCCGCCCAACACAGGGGACACTTCCAGGGATGGGGCAGCCACAGCTGCTCTGGGCATGGTGCCCATGAAGGCCCCGCTGTGGCCCAGGAGCACTGGGCAGAGCAGGACCCTCTGCCACCCCCAGGGCTGCTTCATTTCTGGAAATGTGTACTGACATCCTTCTGCTAAACCTCCTCCCTGCAGGCAGAGAGAGGCCAGGCACCTTTCGCAGACCAGGGCAATAATATGATTTCCAGTATCAGCCAAAGCCAAATAAAGTGGAAAGCAGAGCCAAGCACAGGGCTGTGCTCTCAGGCAGAGGGAGGGGGCTCTGCTGGTTCCAAACACCCAGAAAAACCAACCCAGAGGTCCCGGTTCAACACCACACGTTAAAGGCGGATCGAGGTCTGTTCACGCAGATTCCTCACTTAGGGAAAAGAGACAACCCACCCTAAACATTCCTGATGTGCATTGCTAACTGCACACCACACCTCCAATCATTTGTATGACAGAGGAGGAACCTAATCCTGAATCTGAAAAACTATGTGATGGAGGATTTACAGTATTAGAAGGCAAACAGTGGCAGGTGTAATTAGGAGAAAAATTTGTCATGCTCTTGACTCTAGGAGAGAATGAAAGGTCTGGAATAGCAATCTCCCAAGTGTTTACCCAATGTGAGCGCACACAAGATGGAAAGCACATTTCCGACCACGGACAGATTAATATTTGATGCCAGAAAGAGAAATGCACGCTGTTCATGTTTATTTAGGATATTGTGAAATACAGTGAAATTTGCAATTTTATTGGATTCAGGGGTTCTGTGTTTTTGAAAAGTCCTAAGCTACTGTATGTTGGATAAGCAGCACATATGTTAGGAGTTTAGACATGCCAGCTGCAGGGAATGAAAGGGCTTCCCCTCCCCCTGGTTTTAAAGAAGGGAAAAAAAAAAGAGATATAAAAAGATTAGCCGCAGGATAAACTGGGAAAACTCCACTGAGCTTTCTGTGTCTCTTAATACTAATTTTAGTGGCTAGAACTGACACAAAGGAAAATTATATCTGGGTTACTTTGTCAGCCACTGCAACTCTGAGACTCTGTGGTGTTAAAGCAACACTCTCGTCTAAGGGGCCGTGGTGGGACCCATCCTGGGGGTGCTTTGCTGTGCCCAGTGAGGGTGGATTTCAGGGACACGTGGCCATGATCACCTCCCTGTCCCAGGAGGATTTCCTGCACTCCAGGCACTTCCAGAGCTCTGCTCTGTTGGGACACAAACACCCAGTGCTGCCCCCAAAAGCAGCTGCTCCTTTGGCAAGGTCTGCCAGCCCTTCCCTGCATCACCTCGGTGCTGAGGCTGTGCCACACAGATTCCCGGGATGATGACAACAAATAAACCAGCAGTGCAGGGTGTGAACGGGGTGCAATTTTCTTTGTCATTACATGTGCAATCTGATCTTCCACAGCCCAGGTCCCAAAAACCACCCCCTGCTGTTTGGATACCTCAGAGCCCTTCCAGGAATGACTTTTTTTTTCTCCAGAAGTTAAAAGTTGAATCACACCCCAAGAAAACCAACAAAGAAAACGATATGGGTGTGTATAAACCACGTACAAACCCTCGTGCACATCACCACCCTTCATCAGAGGGCCCTTCTGGCCTCATCCTCAGTGGGTTTTTACCCATCCCTTCCTCCCCTCCCAGCTCAGGGCCCTGGCAAAGCAAACCCTGTGAGCCGCTTTTTGGAGAGTTTGACTGAGCTCATCCTGGGGTACAAGCCCAATTTCAGCACCAGAGTGGCACAGGTTGGGCTGGAAAAGCAGCGCTGAGTTTTCCAGCCCCTCCCTGCGCCTGGAGGCGGCTCCTGCAGCCTCCCAGCACATCCCTGTGTCACTGCAGAGTGCTGTCCCCGTGTCTGCACGGGCTCTGTCCCCACAGACACAGCCTCAACCTGTCCCGAGGGCTCCACGAAATCCCAGCCGGGATGGGGCTGGTAACGTTCATTGGCATGAAAAGGGAATCGGGATATTCTGGGTGGGGAAGAAGGAGGCTGCTAGCTTGCTTCTCTCATTCCTCTGCCCGGCTGTGAGCCCAATAAAAGGGATATATTATGCTCCTACACATCATTGGGCAGGAGAGGAGGTGTGTGACAGTTTCCATATTCCCCACACGGGGAAGGAGGACGGGAAAATTCTCCTCTCCCACTCGGGGTACCCGGGTGCCTCGCACTGATCCATCGCTCCCGGAGAGAGGGGCTGCAGCAGCAGACACGGGATTTGTGCTGGAACAGCGGGAAGGGGATGGAGAAAGCCAGGAATAAAGGGGAGAATACACTGAGGGAGGCAAAACCTGGAAAGGAAAGAGATCTCTGCAAAAACAGCAAGGAAGGAGCAACCGGTGAAAGGAATAAATAAAGCAGGTTAATGGAAGAGGCTGAGGAGAGGCAGGAAATGTTATCACTGGAGTGCAGAGTGAGGAGGGGAGGGCAGAGCGAGGCTGAGGTAGGAGGAGAACACGTGGGAAGGTTCCCTGGCACCTTCACCCATTCCTGCTCCCTGCCACTAAACACAGAGAGTGCCCCCGTGCCACCCCAGCCCCAGCAAATGTCCCAAACTGGGGACACTGGGGCCAGGCCTTTGGGAGGGGAGGCCCTTCCCCAGCTCTCGGGACAACTGAAATAGCAGCAAACCCAATTAATGCAGCCAGTGGTGCCGGGATGGGCAGCAGGCAGCAGGGAGAGAGAGAGGCACAACGTGGAGCGTGCCAGGGTGTGCCAGGATGTCTGCCCCGAGCCCTGGAGTACGGCTAAAAAACTCCCTGAACTTCAGGAATTAAGAATACCCTGACTGCCAGAAGGGATTCCACTGGCTGTGAGCGTGTCTCACATGCCCCCATCCATTTCTACAAACCCCCAAAAACCACATTTTACAGAGCCGTGCGTGCGTGCACGCGCTGAAGCCTCCTCAGAGGCTCGCACGAGACAGACTTTGCCATGAACCCTCTGCAGCTAAAATTAGTATGAAAATGGTGGTGTTTCATAAAAGAAAGATATGTGGATGCCCGTAAGTGCCATTTTATTTCTCAGTGAGAGGATAAAGTGTTTTTTCCTACATAATTTTTGATGTAGAGGCTAAATTAGGCCCGAGAAGAGGGACAATACAACTTTCAACATCATTAGTATTCAGCCTACGTAAGCCAACCAACAGCAGTTATGTATTTTTGCAAGTATGCATATAATTTATTGTGGAGAACACAATTTACATGGGTAGTCGATGCCTGTTTTATAGCCTCACAAATAGATGTATGAACTCAAGCATATAATGGCTCAACCAGCAGGCGCAAATACGTTCTAAATCTTCTAAATGTGCTTCACAAAAATGTAACTGAGGAATATAAAACAGATCAATTCTTGCATGTTATATATTGGTTTTTGATTTACAAATCTAATCTGGGAAATTTCTTTAGAAATGAGTGGATTTTTTTTTACTGAACTTCTTCTTTTACAGGATTGTGCCAGTCCAATCCTCAAGGATTCCCTCCTGTATATGGCTGGGTTTAGAGGTTTTTTATTATTATTTTAATCTATGTAGAGAATACAGTATATATTTGTGGCATTTGATTTCATAGCTTCCTGTGTGTGTCCTAGTGCTAATTTCCTAAGAAAAGCCTTTTCTGTTATTTACAGTCTCATAACACACAGCGTGCTTTATCTATGCTGGCCCTAATTAGCTTCCCAAAAATAAAAGGGAAGGGAAAAAAAAGGAAAAAAATTTAAAAAAAAAAGAATAAAACCCCAAACACATTACTGTGTGGATCCTTGCACATCCTAGAAAGTTGGCAGTTTCATTTCTAATTCAGGTGCAGGGGGAAGATAAAATCTGGGTGTCTGGAATAAAACACATTTCTAATGGGATGGAACAACAATCCCTTATTACCTCCCACCATTTTTCTCATAGTTTTGCTCCAAGTACAGCAAATCCCTGTGCTATATTTTTTCATAATGTATAGCTTGCTATTACCTCTCAAGAACAATTTTTATAGAGAGGGTGCCCTGTTCAATAGATCTGTGGTGTCTCCAAGGGGGAATTCACACAGGGTTTTATTTATGGTTACACTCAACTGTACCATGTTGCCAAGCTTCCCCCTTTGGATTTGTCAAAAAAAATATTCCTTTCTCCACCAAAGCCTCTGCATCACATGGGTATTAAGATATAAAGGAAATAATTATTTTGCCCTTTTTAAGACCCTTATAGCACTTGTCTGATATAACATCAAAAGAATAATAATAATTAGAAGAACAAAGTTGGATGTTTGAATATCAGAGAATGAATATTCCAAAACACAGGTTTTGCTTTGAAGCCTGGATTATCTGGAATCTCCAGAAAGATGATTGTTGCTGCCTGATTGTATGTTTTCTGACTCCCATATGAAGCATTTATCTGTCTCCAAAGGGTTTTGGCATCATCTTGGCTTCTACCAGAGCACAAACAAATTAATTCTATCACCCCCCTCAAATATTCTTCGAGTTAGATTTAATTTTTAGTCCTTTCCACAAACACCCGCTATTTCTAGTCCAATTCATTATAATTTTTTTTTTTTTAAAATCACAGGAATTTAAAATAAATTTTAAAAAACCCCACTGATGATGAAACACAATAAATTCCACCTTGTGCTGACCTTTTCTCTGGCATTAATCTCCTGGAGGGTGCTGTGTCTGTCTGTGTCATTTTGGGTCCCTGTCTCACGTGGGTACTGGCAGAGGTCCACAATTAAACCCATTTATTACAAACCCCTTTGGGGAGCAGGACTGGGGCTCTCAGCCCCCAAAGCCCTGCTCACCCCAGCCCCAAACCCCAGCCCTGGGGGACAAAGAGCTTGTTCTGCTCCAGGTGTGACCAAGGGCACCCCAAAGCCGCCTGGAGGGACAGAGCTGTGGGGGAGCTCAGAGCTGCGAAATAATTTACAAGGTGTACTCGGAGGGAGAAGGGAAAAAAGAAAAAAAAGCAATGTCATTTAAGGTCTTGGAAATGTTTTTGTTTGGGTTTTCCAGAAATAAGAGCAAAGGCAGAATCCTTGGCTCTGAATCACGGCGACAAAAAGAAGCAAAGATTAAAACCCGGCGAATTTTGCTGTCGCTCTCCTGCAAGAGCACATTAAAAATACTTCTTTTTCCACTGGGGAAAGTATCTGATTTTCCACAAAAGGAATTGGTATTTCTATTTTTAACAGTACCAAGTCTACAGCTTGTCTATGGAAAGATCAGTGTCCCAAGTGACAAAAGTTCTGAGCAAAAAAATCCAGGTTAAAGCACGGCGGCTCTTTCCAGGGGGATTTTTATACACCAGGAACTGAGAGGGAGCCCAAACTCACTTCATTTAGGACACCAGAAAACCACCACAACTTCGAACAGAGACATTTAAACAGAAAAATATCAATAGGTCATGGAAACATCCAGGAGGAAAAGAACTCTTTGGAAAGTTAAAATGAGTAAGATGACAAAGGAGTACCTAGAGACAATTCTGCTTAAAATAACAAATGTAAATGTTTCCGTGCAAAAAAAAAAAAAAAAAATCATTGGATCACCTGAGGATAATTCTCCAGGGCCACCCACTGCAGCTAAAAACAGGGAGAGAGCTCTCTCCTCTGGAAAATCAGACCCATGCAATGGCTGGGAGCTCCAGGGGACTCAAAACACAGCCCCAGCACAGCCTCTGCACCCCAGGGCATCAGGGGGTGCTGCAGGGAGACCCCAGCCCCAGCTCCCCCAGGATACTGATTTATCTGCCTGGACATCCCAGATAATCCCAGAAGGGAAAGGGGTTTAGGTGACAACCAAGTGGCACAAAAGCCCAGTGTCCTCAGTCAGGAGGTTCTGCCCGAACCTTGCACTTTCTGATGACTGTAATTAGTGACTCCCCTCGAGCAGCCCATCCAGACACGTTCCTTTGGGTAAAGTGTCAGTGCTGCTACAGTCCCCGGGCACAGGGATCCTCCTGCCCAGCCCCTCTGGAAACGTGGCTTTGGAGGTGGGAGTGCAGCTGGAGTTAAATTTCCAGGCCGAGGTACGTGGAACATCCCCGCTTCATTTTAATTGATCCTGCCAGGCAGGATTGATTATCTGCAAAGGGCATATTAACACTGCAGAGGTAAACAAGGATCTCTGCTGGCGGGGAGCAGCGACGCCGAGAGAGAGCAGGGGCTGCTCTGAGAGAGGACAAAATCCTCTGGGGAAACGGGGAAAACCAGGAAAACTCCTGAATAATCTTCCTGAAGGGAAGGTGGGAAGGATGGCTTGGGAAGGAGGGCAGTGCTGGCGTCAGGGTTCAGCCTGACAGTGTCCACAGCTCCTTCCAGGCTTTGGGAAGGATCTGCATCATTCCACCAGGACACTCAGGACACTGCACAGCCGGTGCCAGAGGAGCCCTCTGACACCCCTGGCTCGGGGTCTCTGTCCATAATAAGTTTTCAGGAAGAAGGCTGCCCCCAGCTCTGATGGACTCGGGAAGGAGCTGAACGGCCTCCAGCTGCCCAAGGGGAAGTCCCAGGTTGGATTTGCTGTGGGAGAGCCCAGCACCCCTGCCAGACTCCAGGCCTCGGAATATCTGACACTCACAGCTCACTCCATCATCTCTTTCCTCCTTCCCAGCTCCAGCTTTGCTGAAATGCTACAACACAGATTACTTCTAGCTAGGGTTGCAAGGAAAAAACCCTCTCTTTCTCCTTTTAAGGTGGACTAAAATAATAATAATGCTGTGAAAAGACCCACACGCAGGGCTGAAGTCACATCCTGTTCGTTCATTACAGTAACAAATGTGTTCGACAGTAATTATCCAAAGGGGAGAATTCCAAATCTTCTCATCTTGCTCTCTCCTAATTAATTAATAGTTTAAATGTCATCATGATGGGAAGTGCTCATCAGAAGCAGAATCTGCTGCCATGATTTACAACTCTGCCTCCAAAGGCTCTGAAGCAGTGGCACCCCAGGGTTAAATTTAATTCAAAAACGTAAGGCTCTTATTGCTTTCCTCTCCAGTTTAGCACTGAAACTCCCCATCGAGCCAACGGTGTGAAGGGAAGATGCAGGGGAGCACTTCCTTCCCCTGCATTTTTTTTTTTTTTCCTTTTTCATCATTAAGTTGGAAACTGAAAGATTAAATTAAAATTAGTCGTTTGTCAACTTGTTAGAGGTTTGTTGCAGGAGGCAATCGAGGGCCAAGCCTGCTGTGGAGCCGAGCAGGGCTGATCTAAAGAGGGGCCCTGGTACTCGGTGAGAGCCCGTGTCAGCTCTAAGGCCGGCTGGAAAGGGAGCTCAGCACTCCAGCTGGAGAACAATGAGGAGAAGGAGCCGTCTGCTCAGAGTGCCATGGTCCTTGTTCCCAGCCAGCTCCGAGCACTTAGCCAATTAGCCAGCACAGCTCTCCTCTCCCAGCAATTCTGGGCTGGAATAATTAGAATTTGCACTTAGTGGAGCCTCTCCTGCTGCAAGAGCTTTGCCCGGTGCTCGCAGCCGTGAGTGGTGAGGGAAAGGCAGCGCCAGCCCCGAGTGCCCAGGAGCAGAGAGGTCTCTGAGCACAGGGGAGCCCTGCAGGGCTGACCCTTGGTGGTCCCCCAGTCCAGCTCTCCAGGCAGCTCTTCCAGCCCGGAGCCACCAAACCCGTTTTGGTGTGCAGCAAACCACGCTCCTGGGAAGGAGATGCAGACACAACTCCCCAAACCAAACCACTGCCAGCAGCTTCACAACCCTGCAGCAAACCCACACCCTGCAAGAGCAGGGATTCATCCCAAAGACACGAGTCCAGAGCAATTAGCACATTTTCCACTCTCCGGATATTTTTTAAACGTTAATTGAACTAAAGAAACCAGTAATGCACATTTTGGGTTGCAATAAGGAATTCTGCCCACGCCATTCCAAACAAAACCCTGACTAGATTATCACCAAGCATCCAGTGTCTAATGGCAGAGTCATCCCATGTGGACTTATCCTCATGGAGAAGCTGGGAATTTCATCTTCAGAAGATGCCCACGCCCATGCAGGCACCCAAACAACTGCAAGGAATGCTCAGCACCATCAGAGTGTCCTCACAAGTGAACATCCTGTGTCCTGCAAAGCTCATCCCAGCTGAGCTCAGCCTAAGCTGACAGAGCTCGAGTGTTCTGCTCCAGGAGGATGGGATTCAGCCCAAGGGCAGTGAAATACCCGGGATGTTTAACTACAGCTCCCAGGCACGTGTCCCCCACGGATGGATCGACTCCATCTGGCTGAACATCACCTCCTCCAAAATAACAATATCCCATCCTTCCTCTCTCCCACCTTGCCCGCACACACGTTGCAAATCCACGAGGTAGGAAAAGAGAAATTACAGATCTTTATTTGCCAACTTTGCACATTTTCTCCCTCCCCCCATTTCCATAAAACAACTCTTTTATTCCCAAGGAGGAATGGGGGGTGGGAGCTTGTTATTTTTCTATTTCAGATAAAAGGTTGGCAAAAGAAGAACCCGATTCATGTCATTGTATTTCCTTATTGTCTGCATTAACCTTCCCCATGGTTACTTGTTCTTTGTAATGTTACACTTGTCTTGCTGCAACACATGAATACCCGAGCCAATTTTGTCATGCAAATGAATTCAGTTGGATTGTAAATTGTCTGAAGGAGCATTAGTTTATCAGGAACCCGCCTGCATGCTGCACCCAACTGATTTCTCCTATTCACACCAAGAGTGCAATGTTTTCTAGTTGATCCTGAATGTCCATTCGAAAGCTGTGGTGTTTATTATCATTATTATTATTATTATCATTAATTATTATTTGTAAGGACTTTTACGTTTGCATTTACTTATTTATTCAGTCAGTCACAAAGCTGTATTCCTTTTCTAAAGCCTGATTTATACAATCAAAACCCACGGCTATGCCATCCAAAAAATGAAATATTACTGCAACCCATGTCTGCATTAATTGTAAGCCTGAATGGAAGGCTTGTACCTGTGTTGGGAAGGAACAGACATTATAATCTGGGAGCCATCAGGTAGATAACGTTGCTGGCATTTCACACTGTTAAATGAAAATATTTCTATTGAGGTCGATACCTGTATTTAGAGTGACATTTCTTCAGCCAGCCCTGGGGTTATCACCGATCTGGAAATCCCACTCAGGACAGAGACACAAACATTGCATCTGCAGAGCAGCCTCCTCCCTGCCGGCTGCCAATCACCCTGGGAAGGCACTGCAAGGAAATTCCTGAGCTTCCCTGAGCTCTCACCCATGGAATTGCACATCTGCCTCCTCCAGGGGTGGGAACGGGTCCCACTGGCCTCCTCAAGGCCCTGAGCCCACCAGCTTCACTCCCAGCACCTGCAGTGGCCACCCTATCACTGAGCCCAGACCAGCACTGTCCCCAAGCCAGGGCAAACCTTCCACCTCCCCTTTGCTTCTCCCCCAGGAGTGTCAGGAGGAGCTGGCACAACTTTGCTTTAGAGCTGGAGACCAAAGCCACGATCCCATTTCAGTGCCAGTGGCAAAGCTGAAGCCAGGAACACTCACTGGATATCAACAACCAACTCCCGGGCCTGCCTTGATTTGTAGTGAAGCTCAAAATTATCAATAAGTTGGTGGCAACAGCAGAACAACCTCCAAATCAAGTGCAACAGCCTTATTGCTGCCCTTATCTCCCTGCAGACTGGGCACTATGTCACGGGCAGCCTCAGAAATGAAACCAGAATTCACATTTCCTCCCAATCTTCTCCCAGAATTATGGATGGAGCCAATACTCTGCCAGGCATCTGCTGGATCGCACCCGATTAAACAACAAATACCAGGAGTGTCTGTCCCTCCCGTTCCAGGCACGGCGGGAGGGATGGCAGGGACATCCTTCCCTCCCTCCCTGCAGTGTGAGAGGCTTTGTCAGGACAGCACAGACCTGCTCTGCCCCCTCACACAAGGGGGAAAGGCTGGGAGAACTGGGAATGCTCAGCCTGGAGACGAGAAGGCTTTGGGTGACCTAAGTGTGGCCTTCCAGCACCCAGAGGGAGCCTAAGAAAGATGGAGAGAGACTATTTACAAAAACATGGAGTGACAGGATGAGGGGGAATGGGTTCTAATTGACAGAGAGGAGGTTTAGATTGGGTATTAGGAAAAAATTCTTCCCTGTCAGGGTGGGGAGACCCTGGCACAGGGTGCCCAGAGAAGCTGTGGCTGCCCCTGGATCCCTGGAAGTGCCCAAGGCCAGGCTGGACGGGGCTTGGAACAACCTGGGATGGTGGAAGGTGTCCCTGCCCATGGCAGGGGGTGGGACAAGACGAGGCCCCTTCCAACCCAAACCATTCTGGGATTCTGGGATTCCATGACAACAGAAGATTTGCCTGAATGCCACAAGTGCGTTGAGTGGGCTGTGACCCACAGATGACAGCCCTGCACGGTCCATGGCACGGAGGGAGAGAGAAGCAGCAAGAGCAGCTGCATCCTTTGGGCCCTGCAGCAGCAAATCTGAACGGAATGGGCTGGGGAGCCCATCCCGGGTTGGGTCCCCGGGGACTGTCCCATCTAATCAGCCTTGAAACACAATGGGAGAGCAGCGGGTGCATCCTCACCCTCCGTGTGCCATATGGAGAGCAGATTAGGAGCCTCTGGGGCCACTAATCCAGCACAGTCACTGAAAAGGCACTTGGGCTAGTGATTATAGCAGGTCCAGACAAGATGAGTGATGCCAGCAAACCTTCCCAGCTCCACCCAGCCTCTTCTGGGCCTCAGTTTCTCCAAGTGCAAAAAATTGTCCTCCTCAGAGGGGCACTGGAAACTAATTCCAATTTAGGCAGTACCCGTGAAAGGTCCAGATAACCAGCATTGCAGGTGTACAGAGTGCTCTTCACAATCCTGCCCAATAAAAACAACTTTAGGAGCGTGCTTTATCTGCTGTGGACCTGGCTCCAATTTGAACACAGTTCTTCCCACACCACACTGAAGATAAAGAGATCAAACCATAGGCAACTGAGGATGCACAGGGAAAAGAGCAGCACCCAGAAAGAGCAATGGAAAGGAGACTTTATCCCTTTGCAGAACAGCAGTCTGGAAAAAATGAATGGAAAGAGCAGGGCAGCAATGCAATGGCACCAATGAAGACGCCCCCACCTGCACAGAGAGACTCCCACAGCCCTGTCTCACCCCTTTAGGTGACTCCACTGCACAAACCTCCAGGGGAAGATCTGGCCAGGGTGGCTTTTCCCAGATAAGAAGTTAAACCAACCCAAAATGACATTTTTGCCCTGGAGGTCCCTTCCTGGGCTCCACCAGTGGGCTTTGGGGTGTGTAGGTACCGCGGAAGGTGGATCTGGCCCCTCTCGGAGCAGCCTCCCTGCAGACAGATGTGCAGGGGGACAATCGATAGGGAGGCAGGGCTGGTCACTCCACACTGAGCTCCCTCTGTATTTATTGTCCCTCTTTGGTGTAAATAGGTCTCAAGCCTGTGGCATGTCATTATAACTTTTTCGAAATAATGATGCTGCCTTTAGTTTTTTTGCTATAATTTATGCCCAATGCACCAGCGCCAGTCACTCAATACTGTAGAGTCTGCAGAGGTGGAGATAGCCCTTAATGAGAAGAGGTTTTGCCTTTATCTCCTTTATACTTCAACCATTATCTTCCTCCAGTCTATAACCATGCGGTTACCACTGACAATAATGCTCAGAGGCAACAAATGCTGATGAGTTTTCTATGCAGTCTTCACAATAAGTCTATCAAAACAACCTCGAAAAATTATGAACCCTAGTGACAGACAAATAGAACCAGCTTCAGCACGAATTTACAGCCCAAATGCAACGTTCCTTTTAATTCTTCAGGCTTTTCTTATCTCTGCTGTTCCTCTTCTGGCTAGGAGATAACAGTAATTCTTCTGTATGCTATTTTTTTTTCCAACTGAGTAAGATGTTCCTCGTGTCTTTCTGCTTGCTAAAGATAAAGGGTTAAAGACCAACTTGTGTTGGTCGCTTTGTGTTGGGGGAAAAAAAAAGTAATCAGTATTCAAGAGATTGTTATCAGAGGTAAAGCGCAGAGAACAGTAATTTTGCCTGCTTCAGTTAGGATTTTTTTTTTTTTAGGTTTCTCTNATAATGCCTGGAGTGTTGGGGCCAGATAAAAGAATTAGTGGCAGCGCAGGGGGACGGAAGCACAAAGTACACCGGAGAATTAGACTGTCTATCTTTGTCTCTCCCAGCTCATCCAGGCAGCCGGGGCTCGCAGCTCGTAAACAATTTAATCTTTTTGCTACAGTTAAAATACAAAGACAGCAAACCTCCTTCTTCCCAGGCGGGGAGGGGGTACGCTACGGCGGGGCGGGGGAGAAACGAGAGGAGAGGAGGTGGCGGCTGGAGAAGGGAAAAAATCAGAAAAAGGGGCTGACACAAACTTTTCTGCCTCAGTTTAACCTCTCGCCTTCCACCATCAGCGCGATTTTCCAGCCCGAAATTCGGGAGGATGTTTTATCTCGCCAGCCAGCCCCACCTCCCAGACGTTCTCCCCAGCCTCTCTCCTCTCCACCTCCCTCATCCCCAGCTCAAAAGCTTCCCATTGTCGCTGGCCGAGAATTCCTTCGGCTCGCAGGTTAAAGAGCTAAAGAGATTAACTCATGTAGGGAAAGGCAGGAAAAATAAAATGGGACGTGAGGCTTCTCCCCCTTCCCTGCAGGAACACGGATTCGGGCTCTGCAGCAAAGGCCCAGCGCGGCTGTGCCCCGCTGCCCGCCGCGCAGGGGCGGCGGGAGCTCCGCGGCTCGGGAAGCCGGGAATTCCCTGGGCAGGGAGAGGTGCGAGCCGCGCCGTGGGATGGGGCCGGCCAGGGCCTTCCTCCACCTGCAGGGGAGGAAGGTGCTAGAGGCTCTCAGACCCTTGGGAATGGTGGGAAGGAGCTTGGAAGGAGCTCTGACCTCGTGTGGGTCACCACATTTCAGCTGGAGGCTGGGTGGACGCACGGACTTAGGGATGTGCTTAACACCCTGCCCGAGGGAGGCTGAGGCAGGCAGCTCTGGAGCTTTCCTAAATCAAGGTTTAAGCTGAGGAGACTGACTCAAGAAGGACAAACCAGCCCGGGGAGTTCACTGACTCCTGCTCTGCAACCACAGCAGCGAGCTCAACTAAACCAAAAAAAAATCCAGAAAAAACACAGGACCTCTTCTCCTCATCTCCAAACCAAAGCTCCTCTCTGGTGACTCTTCTCCATCACCAAAGGGATGGAATCACCTGCAGTTATTACTTGAGGTAATAATTGCCTGGGATTAATAAACGAGCGAAACAATGACGTGCTGGACTCTGCAGTCGCTCCTCCCCTGGAACAACCCAGGCACAAAGCTCCATTTCTGTCGGTCCTTAACCAAACACACATCGCTCACCGAGGGATCTCTCACCCACCAGTGACAGTTACAGGACAAATGGACGTGTCCCAGGCCAGGCTGGACACGGCCCTGAGCAACCTGGGCTAGCAGAAGATGCCCCAGCCCAGGGTGGGAGGGTTGGAATGAGATGAGCTTTAAGGTCCCTTCCAACCCAAACCTTACAAAAGCAGCCCAGGAAAGCAAACCTATGTTGTGGTGCCTGGGAGGGAAACAGCACAGGGGCAAGTTTGCTCACCCTGGGCACCCAAAGGACATTTCCTCTGCAGGCTCCAACACCTGCCAGTCACAGAGCAGCCCTGTGGCATCTGCAGCAGAGACAAACTGCTGCTGGTACCACGGCACTCTTTTTGTTTGACTGAAGGCAGCCTGCGTACACAAACAGAAAATCAGAATAAAATAGTAGGAGCATAAGACTCTGTAAGGAAGAAATATTATTGCTGGCTTTAGAGCGAGCTGCTGAGAGCTGCTCTCTCATATCTCCATCCAGGAATTACCAAGGGCTTTAGAGACACTGTGTGAAACAGCCTTATCCACTGCTCCGAGGAGAGGGATTCTGCCTGTTTGGTTAAGTATGAGAGCAGAGAGCAGGCAAAGTGTGTTTCAGTTAAAAACACTGTATTTCAATACTGAGGCCGTGTTATCCAACGATTATGGGATATTAAAGGCTGCATTAGGCTGACTGCTGTCCCCTGTATAGTGCTGTAGGTTGGTTTTAAACACTTCCAGGAGGTCAAGTGAGGGACTAGGATATGGCGCCCAGGATCCTTGTTTGAGAACAAAGATGGGCGTTTTGGGCAAATAATGCACCAGCCCTGCCTGCTGCTCACCCAGTGGCTGTCCCAGGGTGGGCAGAGGGAGTGAAGCCACCTGGGAGCAGCACCAGCTCCTGCTGCCAGCCAGGGCAGGGTGCTCCTGCTCCCAGGAAACCCTCGTGGCTAATGAATGTAAGGAAAAGCTGCTGCCTGTGGGGTGCCCAGAAAGGCTCTTCAGTGAAAGGAAAGCAGAGCCGTGTCCACACACATGGTTCTGTCTGTTCCTCACTTCCACCAACATTAATTCAAACACTTCTTTTCTTGCACGTATTAAGCAGAAAGGGGAAACAGTTAAATGATGTTAATATTTTTTAAATTAGGGAACAAGGAGAACCCGTTTAGGAGTCAAAGGCTGCTCTCACCCAAGGTTTTGTTTTAGAAAGGAGTGCAGAAGTTAATGAACCCAGAATAACCTTTAATTTTCAGTGTCCCCTCACAGTCTATTCACTCAGCATTCATGGCAGTGGCATTGCTCCTAATGAATGACTTGGTATTCATGTAGCTCTCTCAGTATTACTTATGTGTCTGATCTCTCCTAATGGAAAAACTGATTGTCACTGGGAAGTTATGAGGAAATATTAAAAAGATCTGATCCACAGTGAAAGTTTCTTCACTGTAAATGAAACTGCCAGATAACAAATGCAAATAAATTTGGGGAGCTTATTGGTACTGAAGTTTAGTGCCTTTATAATTTATATCTTTACTGGGGAGCATCTGATCTCCAACTTAAATGGAACCAAAATCATTATGAAAGAGGAATCACCCTACTTTCGATATCCTTCCACCAGCAATCACAGCCGCAGCCTCTCCAACCTCCTGTTTACATCACAGTTAATTTGTTTTATATCCAAGCTGAGGTAAAGATTCCTCACTAAGCCAAGAGACTTTTTTCTTATTTTTAAATTATCTCTGCTGTGCTATACATTTACAGAGAAGCTGCTGTGCATCCATTGCCTCCTCTCCCCTCCTGGGGACCTCCCTGCAGCCTTCACTGCTCAGGTTTCCACGGCACCTGCAGAAAGTGCTGCAGGAGGCCAGTGGTGCTGGAGCCCTGGGAATTCCATACCCAGACCCAGCAGATCATATTCTTCCAATTTATCACCCCACTGCAAATCCTCCCCACGTCCCTTGGGTCAGAGATGCTCAGAATCACAGGGTGCTTTGGGTTGGAAGGGACCTCAAAGCAGCCACAGAAGAGACTTCCAGCTTCCCTTTGGGCCTGAACACACCTGGCACTTCCCACACCAACCTGGTGAACATCCAGGGACCTGGCACAGGGGATAATTCTCACTATTAACAGTTGTATAAACCAGGAAGAGCAAAATGATTCACAATTTCCATCCGGAGAAGACTTAGGCAAACCAAGCTATATAAAGCCTCTGAGATGTTTCCGTATGATTTGTATATTTGAGCAGGCTTTGGCATTAAGTCTGAACTGATTGGGAAGATCAGTTGGGAGGCACCACACCAGAATACCAACAGGAGCTGCCATTCAGCTCCGCTCCCCTCCTTCCTTCTCCCTTTGTAAAATTCCCCCAGAGGTAACAAATATCCGAGTACTTCACCACAGCCTTTCTTCGGGATAATAACACTAATGAAAAATGCATGCAAATGATTAGTTCTAGCAAAACAAATTTCCTTCCCAGAAAAGCTGGGAGTTAAATCCTGCTCGGAGCCCCACGCCAGCCCAGTCCCAGCACAGCCACGCTGCCGTGTCCCGGTTTCCCACGTCTGTCCCTGCAGGACCCGGCCGGCTCTGCCTCACAAAGCCGCCGCGGGGCCCCCGGGGCCGCACGTGTTGTTCACTAAAAGGGGTGAAAGCCCATTGTACTCGGCTTTTTTAGCACAGCCAAACTTCTTGGAAGAAGCAATAGTTTAATGCCTTCGGAGAGTTGTGGTTTAATTTTGCCACTGTCTTCCCAGGAAAATTATTCATCTGCTCGGTGCCCCGGTCCCCATATCCCACAGCAGATCCACCAGGCAGCTCCTCAGCTTTTAGCTCTTCAAAACACACTGCTCCCTCCTCCAGCTCCTCCACCTGCAGTGGGCTCAGCAGCCAGAGGCTCAGCTGGTTTCCCACTCGTTGGGAATGCTGGGGTGAGCCAAGGCTCTCTGGAAGCAGAGGGATGAGATGGCAGCACACACCGTGTCCCTGTGGCTGCCCCGTCCTCCCCTCCTGCTGCACTCACACCTTGCACCTCCTCATTTGCAAACAGTTTCCTCCAGTCCTCACCGACGCTTTTCCCCCAGTCCTTTCCCCCGATGGATATTTGCATAAGCAGGGTGTTTTGTACAAGGATCTGTGGAGAACTTTGGGGAAAAAAGCTGGTTTTAATTGACAGAAATGTGGTGCTGGTGCCAGGAACCTGACCCTGCTCCTGTCCCGTGGAAAGGTCGCTGTGACCCACGTGTGACGCCCCACTGCCGCCCCAGCCCTCTCCCAGGAGGTGTTTAGCAAGGCATTTACACATCTGAGAAAACCGAGAGTGGCTCTGCTCACCAAATTTCCACAAACAAGCTTAAATTAATCCAATAAAGTCGCTCTTAGTTAATTATTTGCCCAGATTCCGTTGGAATCGAAGCTCTGGCTTCCTCTTTGATACACAAGCACCAGGCAGGGGTGGTAATTCCAGGGAGTTTGTCTGGCAAACGCCAGCATTGTTTTCCTCCATGCACCTGCAGATTGCTTGGCAGTGCCTGCTGCAATCCAGCCCTCTTGGCTGCAAAGCCTTCCAGATGTGGAAGTGTTTCCATGCCCGGTGTCCCAGCCCCGAGCCACGCACGGCTGCCATGGCCCAGCACCAAAACCTTCTCCGTGCCGAGCTGGGGCACCCAGCCAGCCCTGCAGACCACACCTGGGGACAGCAGAGCGAGTCCCATGGGTGAGGGTTTGTCTCCTCACGGTGACGGTGGCTGCAGGTCCCTTGCCCGGCTGCTGGGACATCTCTCCCACAGCCACAGCCGTCACCACCGGGATGTTCACACACACCCGCCTGAACCCAAATCAACGTCCAAAGGTGGGGAAGGAGAGAGCCTGGCAGCTCTGTCTGGCACCCAGGGACACACGTGGGTGTGAAATGCCCCGGAGAGCCTCTGGCAGCCCCGGCTGCCCATCCCTGGAGCCGGGAATGCCGGCTCACCGCGCTTTGTTCTGGGGCTGCCAGATGGGCAGGGCCGGGGGTCAGCCCTGGCAGCGGGACACGGAGCTGCTTTACTCACTTCGGCGTGAAAAATGTCACCCTCCTCAGGCTTGGGGGATGATTTTCATCCCTTCTTGCCTTGCCCCCTCCCGCTTCCCCACACAGCTGTTAATGAGACAGTTTGCTGGAGCCAGACAAATGCAGACGGGCCGGGCGCTGGGAGCGGGCACGCAGGGCAGCGTGGCACTTTTGGTGTAAACATGTGGCGTGTTGGCGTGCCAAAAGCTTGGTTGGTGGCCTCTATTTGTTTTTCAAAGAGCTTGTCAGGTTCATTTACACACGTCAGCGCCTGCATGTGCTGGGAGGGAGAGGGGAAACACATTCTTTGTCTGCCGGGTCCCTGCGAGCCCTGCCTTGGCAGTGATGGGCTGATGGAGCTGGAGGCAGCTCCCGGCTCACCCCACGCTCCAGGAGCAAAGGCCGGTGGAAAAGGTCCCTGCAAGGCACAGCCAGGCCCTCAAACCACCATCCTCTGCCAGCACAATAAACACCACCCTGGCTTTTCAGCAGTGGGAATGTCAAAACCTGGCTTGTCCTATCCCTTCTCCTGCTTTTCCTAATTCCAAGCTTTTGTTCTGGGGTCTAGGGAAGGCAGAGCTGGCGACTGAGCCCAGCCCTGTGTCTCTCCAAATGCCTATTTCGAATCATAGAATCATGGTTTGGGTTGGAAGGGATCTTAAAGACTCATTCCAACCCCCTTCCACTTGAGCGTAAGAGGGGTTTCTCCTCGATTCCTACACAAAATTTAGACCCTTTGTGACAAAGAACACAAAACCTGAAAAGTTTCAATTCTTTTCCACGGCACTTTCTGAGTCTTGCAAGGAAACTGGTGCTGGAATTGGGATCACCTGTCAAAATTGCTGCCAGGAGATACACGACTTTTAACCAGCTCTGAAACACTACTTGAGTGAAGTGGAACAGGATTGAACTAAACGGGTTTTACCTCCCCAATATTAAGTGCATATTGAAGATTTAAGTAGCAATTAAGGTTGCTGTAGAAGATGGCAAATCAGCATGCTTATTTTCCAAAGATAAGTTTAAAAAAAAAAAGAGGGAAAAGGGAAAAAAACCCCAGCAATTAGGAGAACAGACTGGGGGGAAAATATTAAATGGATGTTTCTGCACAAAAAAACCCAGGCTGACAACATTTCTGCTTTGTAAGGGGGAAATTACTGTAACGCACTGTTTACATAGCAGAAATCAGGGGAAATTATGCTGTCACACTGACATCTGTAGGAGAAGGACAATTTTAAAATTACACTGTTCAACACCTTTAATGATTTGTAACACAAGAGGTGTGGCTACTCCTATTAAATGTGTTGCCAAATCAATAAAAGGCATAATTGGAGTTGTTAGAGCAAATTATAGCACCACCGTTATGTTGCAATACAATGTTCCCTTGTAAACTGCTATTACGGGTAAAGCTGTATTTCTCTCTTATTTGGCTGTTTTGTAATGAGTTGGCATTTTGCTCCATAATAGTTCCACTTTCTTTTATGGAGCTTTCACTTTTACTTTCCTCTTTTGTGCAGCCTATAATTTCCCTTCCCTTCCTCTCTGCCTGTTGACAACTGGTCTATACACGTTTGAAAACAGCCCTGAGGTTATAAACTATATTATTTAACATTATTTGTAATCTTTTTCAATTGGAAGTCAAGGGGGGAGGCACAACATTGGCGCATTTGGAACCTGAGGTGTCTTTAGGCTGGGCCTTCACCTTCCCCGGAGGGAAGGGAGCTGCAGCAGGGCAGGAGAGACGGGAAGACCTTGCATAAACTCTTCAAGGGTCTTGCTGCTGGCATTTCAAATGAGGGATTTGGGCTTATCTATCTGGAGCACAAGGAGTGGCTGTGGAAGCGCTGCCGGGGCTGCCTGGGAGTTGTAAATCACCAAACGTGCCCCCGTGCTAAAGTTGCCGAGGTCTCGGTCACTGCCTGACAGGGGACACTGCTCTGCCCCTGGTAATGAGGGGCTGTTTCTCTCGCCAGGAAGAAGGCTAATAAGCATCAGCTCCTCCACACGCTCATCATCCCCCATCCCACGGCTTTGCTGGGATGCAGAGACGAGCTGGAGCCAAGCTGCAAGGTCACTGCCTCGGTTCTGAGGTGCTCACAAAGGCTGCTGGGCTCCCTGCCTTCAGTCCAGGGGAATGGGGGAGATTTGCCATTGTCCAGCCTCTCCAGTTCGCAGTGGAAAAAACACAAGAAAGGAAGAAGAGAGAGGAGAAGAGAAAGGAGAATTGATCATGAATCAGGCTCACCCCAGTACTGCACAAGCCTTATCCCAGTTAACATAAAATCCAGGGGATGGCTGTATTCCCACAGCAGGAAGGAGCTGAGCCAGCCTCACTTTCCTCTAGTCATTGACAAAAAGGCAATAGCCAAGATTCCACCTCCTTTGCTAGAATAAAAGTGATCTGTGTCCTCTTCTGCCACTGAAACACTGCAAAACCTCAGCATAAGACACACGGACACACTTGGGCCACAGGACAGACAGAGCTCTGGGCTGGCAAATCTCCCCGAGGCCGATTTTCAAAGGGAAGTTGTTAAACGAGAACAGTTTTAAACCAAATCCTTGCAAGGCCTGAACTGTGACACCGTGTTTCCCTGGCAGGCAGCAGCAGGAATGCCCCAAGCCCCGTCAGGGCTGCTGCTGGCACGGGCGCTGCCAGCCCGGCTCGGCAGCTGTCCCCGCGCTGGCATCCCCGCAGCGGGGCCCTGCCAACCGCTGGGATCCCATTGTCACGGCGGGCACAGCGTGACACAGAGGGGTGTGTGCAGCTGCTGCGCCCAAACTTATTCCTGAAGTTATTTCCAGCCACTTAAAGCCATGGAACAGGTCACAATTAAAGGCAGAGGAGCGGCGCGAGCGGAGAGGAGCGGGGTGGGGAGCGATGCCCTCGTGAGAGTGTTTGTGATCTGCAAACAAAACTGGGGAAAATTGCTATTAAGTAGCGCAGAGATGTTTGGAAATTCAATATTCTCACTGTGCTGGCAATCAAGAGAAACAAAGGCTGGATTTTGGCCTTTGACTTGCGTCAGGGAAGCGCTTTAGCATCCGCACGCGGCTTCGTGCCTCTCACAGGGAGATGCTGCTCAGAGGGGAGGCCTATGTGCAAAGTTTGTGCAATATCAGATTTATTTAGCCTTGTTTTCTCAATTTCTGGGACCTGCAGTAAATCTATTCCTTTGTTTTTATGTAAAATTTTCCTTTGAGCCCTGTATCACTCACAGTCAGATCCTGTTCTCTCCCAGCCAGAAGTTGTTATTCACACACAGGGAAGCCGAGGAATAAATTTTCCTCATGTGAAGACAGAGGAGCAACCTTTGAAAAGCTCCATGTAAAGGAGTGTAACAGGAGGATGTCCGTGGGTGCCCCTCAGAGCCTGTGCAGCTCCAGGGCCCCCAGCCAGGGCAGGGAGGGCAGCAGGAGCAGTGACCAGCACACACACGGACCCTTGGCAGCACAAAAACACCTCGGCATGAGCCTCCCTGGGTTTTCCCATGGAGCCAGGAGGGATTTGCCCTTCTCTGTTCCAGTGCCATCCTGCTGTGGGTGCCGAGGCACCCACTGGTGTCTGTGCCAGGTCAGAGCCTTGCACAAGTTCTGTGAGCCCAGGGGAGGAACACAAGCAGCCAAAGGGGTGCGGAAGGGGTGCTTGTGAATGTTTTGGGATATCACCCAAACATATTCTCTCTCTGGCAGCACCAGAGATTATCTCACAAAACTAAAATCATAATTCCTCTGAGAACAGATCCAAGGTGAAGGCGTAGCCGAGTCACACTGGTAGAAGAGGCTGAGGAATTCAGCCCCAGAGCTGTAATGAGCGATGTTACACACGAGTGTTTGCCTCTGGTGCAAACCCCCTCAAGCCCATCCAAAGGAATGAGCAGCCTGGTCCAGTGAAAGGTGTCCCTGCCCATGGCAGGAGTTTGGAACGGGATGGGGTCTTGAAAGACCCTTTCAAGCCCAACCATTCTAGGATCCTGTGGTACACAGCGGGCAGGGAGGGAGAGGAGCAGATCCATTGTCACACATTCCCTGCTACAGGAGACGCGAGCACCAGCCTCACTGGGAGAAGTGGCGAATGGAAACGTGCATTTCTCCCGCTGCAGAGGTTTTGTTTCCAGTGAAATCCCTCCTCCTGGATTCGTATGCAGAAAGGTGGGAGGGGGCCAGCCGAAAAAGTGAGGCTCCCATTTCCTATCGGGCACGTGCTGGGCTTATCAGGCATAAGAATGCACTGCTCGTAGCCCAAATGTAAAGCAGTTAATAAACAGGCTGTTAATGTGTCAGCAGCCAGCAGTAGACAAGGCACAGTGTCTCAGGCTCCCCCCACCTCCTCATAATCCTAATTGCATCAAATCTAATCATTTTTATGGGATAAAAAGATTTCCATAGATGACAAAGGGTTACATTCTCAGCCCTGTTGATCCATCCAGTAAAATTAGATAAGAAATAGATTTCTAGGCAATGCATTAAAGACGATTTGGGGG
>VWZW01003549.1:628387-738749 GCA_013397115.1 Edolisoma coerulescens | reverse complement strand
GGGGGGGGGAGGCGAGAAAGAGAAAGGGGAGATCATTTACTGCAATTCCGCGTCTCACTCCTCGGTTCAAGAAAGAAAATGTAAATGTGATGTTCGTTTGGCCACAGGCAGCTGCTTCTATCAGGCACTGCAAACTGCAGCAGGACAAAGGGGTAACTCTGGTAAAAGGAAAGGTTAATAGCAAAGCAGGGGAGGGGGGCTGCTCATCGGCATGGACGGCACGTCGCAGCCTCGACACTCGGTGATGGGTTCGAACTGGGAACTGACATGAGATATAGAAGTGCTCACTGAAAATAATTCAGAGTGACGGCCGCGCTGGCCTGAAAATGGAGAGGGGCTGAATCACCGAGCACTTGGCGAATATGCAGGAGCGGGGTTGCCAACTGCTCCTGATTATTTTCAGTGATATTCTGGATTTTACTGACCACTCCTCTCCTCCCCTCACCTGCCTGCCCTCCGCAGCCCTCAGGAGTTGCAGGCTCAGGGTGCTGGCGGGGGAGATGCTGGTGTTTGCTTGGATTTAAACAAGGAACACACCGAAATCCCGGTGACATCTGGGTTACATAACTGAGTCACGATGGAAGGAACGTAAATAATGAAAAAAATTAATCCCACACTCCAACCCTAATGTTAATTTTACCAACAGATATCCTACCAGAGTCAAATGGCACTGCTCATGCTGTGAGTGACACACAGGAGACAATCACGGCCTAGGATATTCTATATATGTACAGTTACACAGCTGTTCATGCACCAGCATACACACTGAAGGAATCTCTATATGCACTACATGATAGATACATGGATATCATGCCAGAAAAATATATTTTCAGTGCTCAAGAAAAAATAAGTTTATAAGCACATCCCCAGACTGATGTTCACATTCCTTGCAGCTCAGGATGCTGTGAAAGAGCAAAACCAACACCCCACAGCTGAGTCTGCTCTGCCACAAACTGGGAACAGGTCGGAAAGCTCTGTGTTTCAGCAATTAGAATTTTAAATGGTGCTCTTGCAGGTTTATTCAGATGCCTTTAGCTGGGGGCATGTAGCTGGCCTCCCTCCCCAGGAGGGGCAGAGAGCAGCCTGGCCCAGGGGGGACGAGGGGTCCCTGGGGAGGGCAGCACAGGGGTGGCAGGTCCATGTCCCTGCCTGGGTAACTCATCCCAAGAGAACCAGAGGGTCCCTGTACCACAGCAGGCTTCTTTCAGGTATTAACACATGGAAAAGTCTCACCGGGTGCCTTGTGGGGTTTGTTTGTTTTTAAATCCGGCGTGAATGCATTTGGAACAACAAAGGAAAGAGGTTAAAAATATGCTAAAGCAAAAATAGATCCCTTCATCCGCAGCTCGTCTGGATGGTTGGCACTCGCCCTGAAACATGAGTTACTGGGAGATTCAGAAGCTCTAAAAATCACTGTCCAAAAGAAAGAGAGGCAAACAGAGAAAACCTCCTGGGTCCCCATATTCCTGTGACCGCTCCTGTGACCTCCAGCACCATTCCCCCTCCAGCCTGACCCTCTGCTCCTGGTCTGAGCGGGTCTTTCCTGGCACGTGGCTGCAGTAGCAGCACAAGCCAGAGCTAAGGCAGCTTTTGGACCACCCCCTGAACATACCACAAGACAAAGCTTCTGCGGAGAGGCAACCTGTCGTGTGGGGATGCCAAGGATGATTCTTCTACGGCTGAAGATTATTTGGAAAAGGAAAGCAGTGCTGGCCTGTGAGCCAGACTGTGAAGAGACCCGAGCCTCCCCTCCGAAGCACCTTCCTCTGCAGCTCACAGCCCCACAGTCATTTGCAGAATCACAGAACGGTTTGGGTTGGAAGGGACCTGCACAGGTCACTGAGTCCAACCCTCTGCCATGGCAGGGACACCTTCCACTATCCCGGGGTGCTCCAGCCTGGCCTTGGGCATCTCTAGGGCTGGGGCAGCCACAGCTTCTCCAGCGGTGCCCAGCCTGGTTTCAGCCCCTGCAGTTGAGCTGTGCTGCGTGGAACAGGGTGGGCTCAGCACTGACATCCTCTCCCCCTCCCCTCAGTCTCCTGCAGGATTTGGGGTGCCGTTAATACAGCACCTGCCACGCTCAGCTCTTCCTTCCCTCCTTTGTCATTTTAAAGCTGCCACTGTGAGGACCCTTCTGAAATTATGTAAAGCCCGGCTGGTTAGATGAGGGCAACCTGTATTTATAACCCCAGTGTTGAAACACATACTAATTCCACATAAATCTATGGCAAGTTAATCATGCCTGCATTTCCAATCCAGTTTTATGAGGTCAGAGCTCTCGGTCCAGCACTCCTCCCGTGGCTGGGGTGGTGGTGGCTGTCAGCTGCTCCAGGGCAGCCGGGCTGTGACACCCCAGAGCTGCCCCCTCCACCCCCAACAGGGAACCAGCTCCCCACGGGCTGCCCCGAGAGGGTTCCCTTTTCCAGGGGCTTTCAGTTCCCCCCAGACTCATCCTACAATGTCACAGATGACAAGAGAAGTCAGAGGGGACCTGCTCTGCGTCCCCCTGCTGTTTTAGCTGACCAGTTTTGGCTGTTGTGTGATCTCCAGACAGACACCGAGGGGTGACAGCCACAATGACCCCGTTTGTTCCCAGCCAAAGCACCTGATTAAGTCCAAAGCAATCAGGGCACCCCATCCCTGGTTTAATGGTGGAGGTGGGGAAAGGTGGCACAGACACCTGAGACAGCCGTGGGGCCATCGCCAGACCCTACACCCGACACATCAGGCAGCCCCTCGCCCTCATTTCTCCAAGGAACAGCATTTTATAGCCAAACTTCTAGACCTCCAATGTCACCAGGAGTTTTACTGATGCCTGTACAGCACCTGAAGCTGGAGTTAGAGCTGGCTCCCTCACAGCCCTCTCTCGTGACAGCAAGAGGAGTAGATACCACAACACCTGGAGTCTCCTGAGGAGCTGCTGCACACAGAGCCTGGGGGAAGCTGCTCCCAGCCTGCCCCATTTCCCCTCTCTGTGCTGGGAACACAAATCCTTGCCCAGCTCCCGGTGCTGCTGCACTGCCGACCTTGCTAAGGCTTGGCAGTGGCAGAGATCTTTGTCTGGAGAACCGAGGAGAATTTGGATCCCCCCTCGGGACGGTTTTGGCACGGATGGACAGAGAACAAACAGATTTCCTGCCACATGGAAGTGCTGGAAGGAAACAATAGCCAGAGGCAAAGAAAATAACCAAAATCAGGGGCATGTCCTGTCGCTTCCCATCTCTGCCCCTGCATGAAATGCCCAAAGCTCTGAGGAGCAAAACTGAGCTCTGGTGTTTCAGTTGCTCTTCCCTGAGGATGCAGTTACTGAAGCAGAACGGGGAAAGGTCACTCGGCCTCAGTTATGGTTCCAGTCCATTTCAGGGTTTTAGCACTGACATCAGCCCATAAATAGTAAAGGCATCATTTTGTGAAATAAATTTTTAAGCTGTCCTGTTTATACTCGACTCAGTAAAACATGTAAGGGCTTCCCACAGCCAGCTTTTGGAGGGCTTGGAAGGGACAGACAACTCAAGAAAATAAAGGGAGGGACCTCTGGCAGTTTGAAGATCCAGCTTTTTATCTTTTACCTTTATTTTCTAGATACCATTATTTTGCAGTAAAGCAAAATTATCTAAACACATTTCTTAGCTGGTAAATAAATTGGTCAGCAAGGTGACTCTAAAACATTCAGAAGTTTTCCCAGAAAAACACGCAGAAATCTCCACCAGGATTTCTGTGCTCGGCTATCTGGCTGCAGAGTAAGCTTATCAGTTTGCTAATAACCATCTGCTTAGACCTCAGCTCTCCATCCCATTCAGGCTGCACTTCCAGGAGCTGAAATTAAAAATATTGACAGAAACAATTTCTGCCAGGCAAGAGAAGTTCCCACTGTTAATGTAATTTTTTGTAGGTTCCCACTGAAGTTTCTGTGTGTGCCCTGTATTACGTGCCAACTGCTGCTCTATTTATTTTACATTTCTGAAATGTGAAATCTTAACATGAAAAAATATAATACGGAATGTAATTTCTCCTGCAGAATGTGGGAGGAAGCGAGCTGGGAGCGTCCTGAGCCGTGGTTATTAGAGCAGCACCTCTCCCTGGGCTGTCCCTGTCAAAGGAGTGGATCCAGCCAAATTCCAGGCTAGAAGGGCCTTGGGATGGAGCTGAGAGACCCAAGGAAGCTGAGCACTGTGTCCAAGCTCTTTGTGCAGAGAAGACATCACAGGAGAAAGGCTGGCACCTCCTTGGGACCCTCTGTAAGGTCCTGACATTGGTGTCCAGCCAAGAGGGAATTTCCCACCAGTTCAGAGCACTTTGGGTCATGGGCTCCAGCCACTGATTTTTCACACCCTTTATTCCACATCATCTCTGCTCTCCATCCTCTCACACCCACAGCTTATGCTGCACAGAAAAACCCACTTACGAGACCTTTTGCCTTAGAATTCCAACCCTTCCATAACTTGGGAAGAATCTTCCATGCACGACTTTTGGTCCAGGGCCATTTTTACATCAGCAGCTCATTGGAGAAAGGTTGCTATAATCAACTCCTGAACCATAAACCTTGTTTGGGAGGCTGCAGGCCACTAGGAAAGGCTCCCAATTAAAGCCATATATGAAAAATAAATCCCTCTCTTGGTGACACAGACAGAAGTTGCTGCAGTGGATAGGACTGACAACCATCCCTCCTTTGTGGGTCCCCACAGCCCGGGAGTACGAGGAGAGGAGGCTGATGAAGACAAGCTCAGTTTCTCAAAGAACACAACACAACCCAATCCTATTTATTTAGGATTGTTTGGAGCGTTAAAATATGGAAAAACCAGAAGAACAAAGCTGTGGTAATTACACTCAGTGGGACGTATTGTACTCAATTCAAATGTAATGGGAGCAGTGCTGGGTAAGTGCACACACAAGAACACTCCCTTCCTCCTTGCGTCCCTCATTCAAATGGATATTGCAGGCACCAAATATACTTTTAACCCAAATGTGTGCAACACTAGGATTATTTTTATTAGCTGAAATAAAGCAACACCTCATTGTGTATGCAGCCACCTCTGCCTGACAGGGCAGATGCTAAAGCTACACAGACCCTTCCTGCCCAGTCACAGCAGACTTTGCTAGAGAATTTCTGAAAGATTTAAATGGCTTCAAATTTCTTTAGCTTGTGCACCTTGGTTGAGATAGGATTATTATTTTTTTGAAAGTGTCTTTCCTGAGATCATTTACAGGCCTCTTAAATGAGAATTAAACCCCTATTACCTCCGAGATCAATACTGGATCCAGGCAGCCGTTAGAGCAGGGCTGCCCCAGACCTCCGGGGCAGGAGGGGAGGGAAGGGCACAGGGGCAGGAGGAGCAATTGTCCTCAGAGGGCTTCAGGTCCTCCGGGACAGTCCTGCCACGGCAGCCAAGACCACCACCCTCTCAAAAGGCTCCTGGTAGAGCAGGATTCCCTGACAGCACATCCAGCTCGGATTCACCTTTGGCTTTATGAACCCCTGAACAGCCAAGACCTCCTCCTACTTCTTTTTTTTTCCTCTTTTCAGTGAGGACAGATGATCTATTTTGAGTTAAGTTATTGCACGAGGGATTTCTCGTTGTTGTTGTCTCTTGGACAGACTTTCCCCTGGCAGAATTTTGTCCCCTTTCCCTTCCCTGGAGAGGGAGCATCCCGAGAAGGCTGTGAGCACCTCCGTGCTTTGCACAATCAGCCTCTGGAGCGGGCTGGGAGGCAGGAGGGGGCCATAACAGACTTGCCATCATCTCTGCTCTTTTTGCACCTTCTTTTCTGTCTCTCTCTCTTTTTCCCCTTACCAGCTTTGCTCCCATCTATGAAAAATCAGCAAATAAAAAGTTACATTAACCCCACCCTGACCTCTCCGACATAATACACTGTGGGCTGATGGGCTGCCTTTGGAGCTTCGCTGAAAAGCTGTCATTCTCTGGCATCCCAAGTACAGCCCAGGGAGCATTTACCGGATAATTAATATATTAAATGCATGAAAAATAGTTACACAGGGCCCCCCCCCACCAGAGCTTCCCCCTGCACACACATATCCTGCCATCTTTTCCAGGGAAAAGGAGGGACGCAAAAAAAGAAAGGGGAAAAAAAAGATAGATACAGCATGTGCACCATCAATATAAAAGCATCCCCTGAATAGCCATCATAAAAACTGTTCATAATTTTATAGCTTCATTCGTGCTGGAGCACCATAAAGGCAGGCCATATTTTTTACACTCAGGATGCCTCATAAAAAAAAAAAAAAAACCTGAAAAGGAAGGAAGGAAACTTGGCATGGGGGACATGGAAGCACAGCACCGAAGCCATCAGCTCACCTGAGGAGAGGAGCTCAGGAAAAGGGGGTTGGAATTTGTCCTCTCTGACCTGTGAGGTTCTGAATCCCACTGAGGCCATCAGAGTAATTATTAATTGGGAAGTCTTTAGGCTTTTTCCTCCCCCCCTCTTTTTCTCTTTTTGCTGACTGCATATTTGCCTTTTTAAAAGGATGATGGAAGGCCAGGGAGGCAGCCCTGCCCTCCAACTGTGTCCTTCACCTTTAAGTGGGCCAGCATCTTTTTTGGTGCTTTGAATCCCCCTCCCCTTCCCCTCCACCTCCCCAAATGCAAAATTCATGAGCTGGAGCATGGATTAACAAATAAATTATAATGAAGGCAAATGGGTGGCAATAAAAAATAATAATAATAAAAAAGGAGGCCTCACCTTCACGTGACAGAGGCTGAGCAATAGAACAAACCAGCTCGTTTATTTTCACCCAAGCCTGTTCTCTGGCTTGGGAAGGTAGGATTTTAAAGCATTTTATCCTTTATTTCCTGTAATATATTTGGACAAGGTAGCTGTAAATCTGAGGCAAGAGGAGAAATCAAAGAGTGGCAGGAGAAGATGGGGGTCGAAGGGAAAGGAGCTGTGTTGGTTTGTGGATATGGCCCCTGAGCTTCTGTGATCCAGGGATTTAGGGCATTCACCTACACACCCCTGGCTGGCTGCTCGTGCCACGCTGCTGCTCCCAACACCTCCAGGAGCTCTGACCAGCCTTTATTCTACACCTGGGTGCTCGTTTTGAAGTGGAATAGATAAAATAGCAGGGATGCCCCTTAAAAATGTGCACACGAGGCTTGTTACACTCATCAGTCATCCCAGAGTCGAGGGGAAACATCAGAGAAATCAGCTGGTTTGTCTAATAAAGCAAAGCAGGTTTGAGAGAAGTCCCTGGATACCAAATTCTCCACTCAGAGACGGTTTCCTTCCTCCCACAGCTGCATCACCAGAAGGAGGCTTTTCAACCTCAGAAAAATTTCAAAGTAAACTTCATTTCAATTTTCAGTCAATATTTGGCGAGTTTCGTTTGGGTTTCACGTGTTTGTTTTGTAGGTTAGGTTTTTTTCCATGGGGTTTTTTTGTTTGTTTGTTTGTTTTAATAAATCAATACTAAAACCACCAACGTCCTGCAAAGAACCATTAGAAAGACTTCAGTATTTGGTCCCACACTAAGTTTTCTGATGGAAGGAAGTTTAAAAAAAAGAAAGGGAGAAGCAGCTACTATTTTTTTGCCCCATCCCTCTCCAGGTCCTTCCTTCAGCTGAGCTTGTCCTTCATGCCCTAAATGTTGACCAGAGTGGGAGACCTGAGTGGGAGACCTGAGTCCCTTTGGGAATGGAGCTGGCAGGTCCTGGGAAATGCTGAACAGCCTTTGCTTTGTGGGACCTCCAAAAAGCTCCAGGAGAAGACGTTTACTTTGCCAATCCAGGCGTGATGACACCGATGTGGCTCCAGCTGGGGCTCCTGGGTGCTGGGAAGAGGAGTTTGGGCTCTGCACCTGAACAAACAGCCCCGAACCAGCCCCGAGGAGCTGCCACCCCACCAGGAGACCCCTGGATCACGGCACGGCTGGGCAGCTCTGCCTTTGGGAGCCCTGGCTCTGGAATTCTGGCTGTGGAGCTGCCACAGCCTTGCCTCATTTGTCTCTTTCATGTTTATTCATGGAGAGCTGTGACAGGATCCAGCTCCATTCGGGAGGTGCCAGCAGGTGGCCTAATAGTGGGAATTAGTGAGGCACAGAGCCACACTGGGGCTGCCTAATGCTGCCGGGATTAAGGCACGCTCAGAAATGAATAAAGCTTCTTCGAGGGGAAAGAATAACAGCGAGAGGATGAGGAGGAGTAGGAGGGACCAAGGGGGAGCCCAGTGTGCTGCACTCAGCTTGGCCAAGGCTCACTTATGGGAAAGGTGTTCCTGTTCCACCTGTGTGCTGGCCCCAGTCCCATCAACCATGGGAGAGAGAAATGTCTTGGGGTGAAATAACCCCGAGATCACCTCTCCATCCCATGAGGTCTGGGGTCCTCCAGGTGCCACAGCATCTCCTGAGGGTGACATCTGGAGAGAGGTGGGAGAGGTTTCCTGGGCCATGAGGCACCAGCGGCTCCTGGGACAGCAGGCATGGGAAACAGAACCCCACGTCTCTGCCAGGGTCATCTCCTGGTGCTTTCTCTCCCCTCTGTTTTCCCAATACCATTTCAGCCCCCAGGAAGCCTCTGGAAACATTGAACTCCTTGGGGAAGGATGGCAGTGGACTGGAGGTGGTTTTGCTGCACAACACCAACCCTTTTCACAGCCTTTCACCTGCTCTTTGGAAATCAGGGCCGAGTTTTCCAGAAGGGGAGAAGGACGAGCACTGCCCTGCCATGCCCGTCCGTGGCAGGCTGTGCTCCAGTCATCCCATCCTGCCTGGGATTTTCCCAGCCAGCAGCACTACAAATAGCAGGAAGAGGAGCTTTGTTTCTTCTGCTTATAATTCTTTACCATTGTAAATGTTAATTTTGTGTTTTCCCCAATAGTTTTGAATTATTTTTAAATGCCAGACATGTACAGGTAAAAAAACCCCTCAAACCACAGCCAGAGCCCCTTTCCTCTCATTCCTGTTTCCTGCAAATAGGAATCACACACACAGACACATCCCACCAAACACACACAATTCCTGCCTAGCACTGCAAACTCCTCTGCCTTATTCCCTCTTTATGAATTAGGTACCCAGTTGCTGGGTTATTTTTTTTTTTCCTTTGGAATTTTAAACACCTTTCACACCTGGTCTGACAAAGGTTCCAGGTAAATTACCGAAAAAGCACCGACTAATTTGAAAAAATATTTAAGAAACTCCAAGTTCCCTGCCTTTTTTACTATCCTCTGCTCCATAATTACATTGCACTGCCTGATATTTTCATGGAACATTAACCGAAGTCAGGTGACTGCCCCCTTACAGTCTACGCCTATCCGTTACCCATAAGACCCCCATGGACCTTGACATTATTAATAGTCCTATTCATTAAGTATTACTCTTGTAGAATGAGTAGCATAATATTGGCCTGGAGATAGGAACAGGCAGAAGGAATAAGTCAAATTAATTTTCCGCAGCAAACGCCCCGATTCTGTAAATGACATTCTATACTGTTAGCATTTTAAATGTGACACAAATGGCAGGAGATACAATTTGAAAGCAAAATAGTAGAAGACATGGCTCAGGGTGTAATGTGCTGCATAAAAATCCAATAACATCAGTTACATGAAGGAAGGGAATGAACCAACCCGATGGAGGGTTTTAATTTGCATTTGTTTAAAATGGCAGGTAAGGGAGCAGCTCCCTGATTGGGGTTTCTCCCCTTCTGCTCGGGATGAGGGTGCAGAAGAGCTCAGAGCCGCTCTCACACCTTCCTGCCACCTCCACTGCTCTGCTCTGAAGGTGGCCAAGGGGTAAATCCCAGGCTGGCCCATCTCAAAGACCCCATGCAGATCCAGGAGGAGCCTGCAAGCTCAGCCTGCCATGTTCCAAGTCCTTTCAGACAGCTCAGCTTGAGCTGCAGCTTCCTCAGGGAAGGCATGGAGCAATGTCTCCACTGGAAGGCTGCCAAGCACTGGCCCAGGCTGCCAAGCACTGGCCCAGGCTGCCAAGCACTGGCCCAGGCTGCCCAGGAGTGGCGGAGTCCCCATCCCTGCAGAGGTTTAAAAGGTCAGGGAGCGTGGTTCGTGGGGCCTTGGCAGTGCAGGGGTGGTGGCTGAACTCGGTTTTAAAGATCTTTTCCAACCGAAATGGTTCCATGACGGAGTGAGCAGCTCGTAGGCACCAGGTGCTCACTGACATCACCTGGTTTCCCAAGCTCTGCCAGAGACCTGCTCTGAAATTCAGGACCTGGGTGATCCTTACGGGACCCTCCCAGCTCAGGGTAGTCCGTGAGGTGGTGCATGTCTGATCTGCAGCATCTCCTCCAGGAAACACCAAAGCCACAGCTCCGGCTCCTCTGGGCTTCTCTGGAGCTGGGGGAGATGGGCCAAAGCCTGAGCCCTGGATTTAAACCCAGCCAAGCCGCTTCGGGGGGGTTCAGACCCAGAGCTAGAGGCAAATTTTTGAGAAAATGTTGCCAACTTGGCAGTGGTGCAAATCAAACTCTCAGATCTACAGCCCCCAACAGCTGCCCAGAGGATGAATGGGGCTGAAATTCAACACCAGTGCTGAATCCTGGGCTTTCAGCCTTTTTAAAAATAATTTTTTAATATCTAAATGCATCTGCTCTGAAGGAGGTACAAGAATGCAGCTCTCCAAGCCATTATGCATTTTTCTTCATTCCCTTTTCCCTTCATTTCCTTCCTTACAAAGTTCACTGTACCAAGACTGCAGACCACCAGACAGGAGAGATCTGATCAGGAAAATAAAAAAAGAACCAAAGCCTGACCTCCATTAGTTTTACTTAGGGTAAAGCCCTGCACTGTAGTTTATTTATTAACAACATAAAAAGACACTGCCTATAGAACATAGAATAAATACACATAATTTCCCCAGAAAGAGCATTGAGCTGGCTTCCTGAGGGGAAAAAACTATCACTTAATTGAAGCAAGAAATGTTCAATCCAATAATCTATAATTAGATATTTTATGGAATATGTTACCTAGAGATGTTTATTTATAAAATGTTTCCATCAATAATAAGTTGTTGGGAAGGGGAGGGAAGGTCCTTTCCTTGGCTGATGGGATCAGTGTTTATGTTGGAGGGAATTTCATGGGCAGTAAAGAGAAGGTTCTCCCTTCAGCTCATCCTGTGGAGCTCAGGATCCTCCCTCAGCATCACCACGTGCTCAAGACACACAAACATCACCAGAGACAGAGGTCAGGAGCCTGGAGAACAGAAGCTTCCAGCCATGGAAAGGAAGGGAAAATTATTTAATTTCTTTTGGGAGGTGTCCCTGCCCATGGCAGGGGCTGGAACTAGATGATCTTTGATCCCTTGCAACCCAATCCAGTCTGGGATTTTATGCTTAAAACCACCTCAAAATAAAGAGACACAAAGCAAGTTTCTAGGACCAGACCTGAAAGAGGTGTGGACACCTGAGAGCTGTCGCTGGAGCCACAACCTATGCCATTGTCATTTCAAACCCACTAAACTGCCTGAAATACCCTTGCTCTCATATTCATGTACTCCCAGAACACACTGGGCAGTTCACAGAGGGGATGTGAGCAAATATTTGAACGCTGCTCTCGTCAAACCAGCAGGACTTCGACGAGAGAGGAGGAAAAGATGCCTCTAAGAGTCCCACAGACCCCACAGCCCCAGATGACACACACGACCTCCACTCACGCCTTCCCACTGCTGTTTTTCCTCCAGACAAATTATTATTTCTGCTGGTTGCAACCCTACTGCCATTCTTATTACAAAGGCAATTTTTCCTCTCCCTTTAATTTGGGGTTGCTCAGTGCTCCAGCTACTTCTGCAGCGTGGCGAACTGTAAATTGTGTTTGAAACTACAAAGTGCAGAATAAAGCAACTGATTGAAGCAGTAAAAAGGAAAAAGAAAAGAGAAAATGCATGTTGGTGGAAGGGCTGTAGAAAAGAAGATTCTTCATTCATCAAGGTAACAAGATTTGGGAGGGAATATACATGTCAGAGATGAAATACAGGTGATAATTAACACATATCCTACACAAGACAATACTGTGGTGTAGAAATACCTGGGCAGAACTGCCAGGTGACTTCCAAAAATATCAAGACCTAATAAGATTTGTTATAATCTCTAGCAGTTCATAGCATATTAACAGGTCGTGACAAGAAAAGCAGTCTGTCCAGAAATGGTGAATTTGCACAGATACTCAGAACAGGGAGGCATTAACAGCAGCAAGTGCTCATGTCCTTTTTTTTTTTTTTCTTTTTGTCCTAAAAACACAGTGGGAAGTGCTGGTGCAGGGAGTGTTTACATTTGCTCAAAAATTGCCTACGAAGGGCTTGGTTGCCCTTGCTGCCTCTGTCCCAGGCAGCTCCCGTGGAGCCGGGTGTGCGCTGTCACCAGCAGGGACACGGGGACACCAGAGCCGAGCTAAGGAAACAAAGCCTGAGAGCCAGGGCTGCCCTCGCCCCGTCTGTGCCGCAAGGATGAACAACTCCACTCCTCGAGTGAGCTGTGACTCGGGTTTGGGGACATCAGCCAGCGTTTATGGGGTGCCAGGGAGGCGGCACTGCTGAGTTAGAACGCGCACAAAGCCCTGGGCCCGAGGGTGGACAGCGAGCGCGGCGCACCGAGCGCAGGGCAGGGAGCTGCCCTGGCGTGGAGGCAAAGGAAAAAGCCTTTTTCCAGAGAAATGCTGTGTTTGGCACTTGGAGAAGGTGCCACCTGCAGCCATCACCAGCACACCGGGGCCGCCCAGCCCCTCTCCCCGCTCCCCATCCAGCGCGAGGCGAGAGCTCGGCCAGCGCCGATCCATCAACGGTGTTTACACTTGGCTCCCTCGCTCTGCCACGAGCAGGAAATGGGGGGAAAATTATAATAATATCACAAATGAAATTGAATGAGTAACAACATTTTCTAAGAACAGAATAAATACAGTTGGTGGCGCCTTTTTTTTTTTCCAATTTAGTATTGTTTAATATGCATTTAATCAACCCATTCAGTATTATAGAATCTATGTACCGTGACACCCTCCTATGCCACAGAGGAAGCATTCATAGGCCATTAGGCTAAAGTAATATGTATGAGGAACCACTTTTCCCCAGGGTGTAGTAACTATTTTTGCTCCCCAGTCGTCCCCATTAAATCATTAAACCTCATGACTATGCTTTCTGAACTCTACCCTGATCTTTAAAAAGCAGAACATTAAAGGGCAACTGTCACCCTCCATTGCACAGGCCTTGTGTTTTATATATTCAAAGCATTAAGCCTTTTGTCAGTCTATACATCATAAGCACTGGAAGAGTGTATGCACAAACAGGAAATGTTTATAACTGATGTCCCTTTTATAGGGGATGTGCGAATGGGCAGGATAAAAAAGCTGAGGCTTGGCTATTTTATGGAAACTGAAGCAACGTGATTTTCCCCAGCTGCTTGCAATAAAACCATCTCCCTTACTTATCTTTATGTGGCCAGTTGCAGAAGAACAGAGCAGTAGAGTAGCACAGGCAGAGAGTTGGAGGAGTCAGGAGCTGCCAACTTTGGACTTGCAGATCTCATTTCCCTACTTCATGGCAAAAGTTTAGTTGGAGAAGAGAGAATCTACTGAGAGACGGCTGGGCTGGACTTACAGAGATCCTCCCAGCTCCCAAATGTCCCTTCAAACGTGTCACTGCTGGAATGCAGCCACATCTGAGAAGAAGGAGGAGGTGAACAAAGAATTAAAGGTGCAGCCACCTCTACCACAGCCCTGACAGCTCAGTACTGCTCACTCCTCTTGAAGGGCTTTGAAGGACCTTCCACAGCAAACTCTTTGCCATCTCCACTGCTCCTCTTCACACTGGGGGCTGCAGGTACAAGGAACAGAAGTCTCAGCCTGAACACTGCGCTTTGCACGGCCGGAAAAAGCCTGGGAGACCATTCCCAGCTCCCTCACAGAGCCTTGGAAAAGAGCTCTGGAAAAGGCTCTTGGAAAAGGCTCTCCTGCTGCCTTGTGCCCTGCAGCTCCCACCTCACTGTTGAGAAAGCAAATAATGCTTCCATGGCACGTGTTCAGAACAAGGTGATTTTGCTCAGGCTTCTGGAATTCTCTCCTGGGTTTCTGAGGAATAAGGTGCTGCAGAAACCCTCGTGTGGACTTTGATTAAGATTTAGGGCAAATGCTTTCCCTGCACCTGTGTCCTGCCCTGTATCCCCTCCCTGTATGACCACTGAGCTTTACAGACTATGAATACTCCCATGAGTAAATTGGGAAACAATGAGCACGGGGCAGAGCTTTGCCAGGGCTTTTAGCACTCAGGCAAGGAGGGGGACAGAAAACAGCCCCCAGGAAAAGGTTTCTGAGACAGACACGGCAGCAACCCCAGAAAAGAAAATTAGGAAATAGCTTTCAAAGCAAGGAAAAAGAAATCAAAATAAATGTTAAGGTCAGGTGAGGGGCAAAGGAGAAACACATCTCCATATTCTTGAGCCTGTGTTACACAAGCAGCACTGCAGAGCTCTGTAACCCACCTCAGCTCATTCCCCCACCACCACATCCCCTCCCCATCCTTAGGCAGCTGAGGACACTTCCCAGTTACCAGCAGATCCCTTGTAAAACAACAGGGAATGTTAGGTTAACATGACTTAGGGAGCGATAGCGGGGCTTGCAAAATGTCACAGCTTTCATGCTGTATGTTAACTTCCCAGCCAGTGGTATCAATCTGCAGCAAAACACAGTTATTTCATCATGACATCAGTTCACCTTTAAAGGCATATGGTAAAGCCTGCTTTGTGGCTTGCAGCAGATGAGCTTCCTATAATTACAATTTGAACTGTTCCACAGGCAGCTCTATAGATAGTGGATCAGTGATTAAAGTTGAAATCACAGGGTAAGTAGTTCTGTGACACCGTGAGTCACAACAATCATCAAAGACTCAACTCTGGTTTCTGATGAAGTGGAGATAGTGCAGTGATTCAAGTAGGGGACTGAGACTCAAGTGCTGCTACTTGGAGGCAGGAAAAGAGCAGACACATTCTTGAGGAAGATACTCAGTGCGTGCTATTGACTGGCCCCAAGCAAATCTTTAACCCTGCGTCTGGGAGAGAGCATGACTGTGCATCTCATTGCGGCGGGGCCGGTGTCACACCTGAGGATCACAGGCTCCAGTTAAACATTCCTGCTGCCGATTCCCCCCTTGATTTCAGGAATAATGCATGCCGGGTGCAGGACTGCTGCGGAGTGCCGGGGCTCGGCAGCAGGCTGAGGTGTGCGTTTGTTTTTCCCCACAGAGCTTTCCTGCTCCGCGAGAATCCCGGCAGCACGAGGCATGGAGGGAAAGAAATGTGCGCTCACACTGCTGTTCCCCTTGCTGACCCCCAGCAGGAAAGGCTTTTTTTATTAGTGTTATTTTAAACTTGTGAGCAGCCAGCCTCTGCTCTGCCTGGCAAGGAATGGAGAAAATCCAGCCACTGCCTCTCCTGGAAGATAACGGGCTAAAGCATTCCCTTTTCCTAGTGCACCTCCGTTAAACTTCGGTGAAGCTGATGCCGAGATAATTTTGGTCCAGAAAAAAAAAAAATCAATGGGTTGAAATTTGTACGAAATAACCCACAGTGGAATTGCCACAGCAAAAAAAACCCCCCATGCAGATAAGAATTAACTTAATTCCCAGCAGAGAGGAGCCTCGCTCACACGTACAGTAAAATGAATTTTAGCACCTGCAAGGAGTTGGATCGTTTCTCTCTCGGGCTGCAAAATCTGCTCCTTCTCAGCCCTACACATTCCCACTGCAGGAATGCACAAATCCAGGTGCTGAAGAACTTTTACCAACTGTAAAATGGAGGAGAAGGATAAACTGAGGCACTGGGGGATGTGACACCCATGGTGCCGGTGACACCAAGCCACACAGCAGTGTCCCAGCCCGGGTGACACTGGACTGTGCACGTCCCAGGGGAAAGGACCAGGAGGGTGCCGAGGGGATTCTGTCAGAGGACCCCAATCCAGTACGAAAACCTGCGCTTTTAAGGTGAGCCAGGTCCTGCAGCCTGTTCGGATTTTGAAGGGAATGGCTTTCTTTCCACTTCCTTGGAAAGATGAAAGACCCTTCGCTTGGCACGGGGAGGGGGAGGAGCGGCATGCGGGGCTCCGAAGCCACCAAGCCGCTCTCCTCGGAAGATCCTCGCGCGGCGCTGGCCGCCTGCCACCGCCGGCTGGAGCACGGACACTGACGGATGGACGCGGCCGTGCCAGCGGCGGGAGCCGGCCACGGGGTGGGACACGGCCTCGTGCCCAGCACCTCTGCTGCACTTGGAGGAATGGGTGGCATTTGGGACAGTCAGCCCAGCTGGGACAGATCTGCTCCCCACGCCAGTCGTGCCCTGGCTTGGTGCTCCCAGGGGAAACACGGGAGCGGGGAGCAGAGCAGCATTTGAACCTCTGAAAGGAGGTGACCAGCCCTGCCCAGCTTTCCCACGTCACAGGGTGTCTCTTCAGACAACTCAAGCAGCTTGTGGCTTTAAAGGTTGCATGCAACATTTTTGGGAATATCTGTACTGTACACTGGCGTAAGGAGGGGCTGACAAAAGGAAGAGGGAAGAAGAGAAGCTAAACAAGAGAGTGAGTGTGACCCACCAGGTTACAGGGAAATCCTGGTCATGTCCTGGCAAAACAATGTCACACTGGGGACTTGTGACCACCCAACACTGAGACCAAAGCAAAGCCTTTAGTGCAGGAATTGGAGCTTCTGAGGAATTTACCACGAGGTTTGGGCCTAACTTTACGGTGCTCATTTTAAGTGGATAAACCAAGGTAAATACATGAACTTGCCTGGGAAACGGACAAAGTTATTTCCCACAGGACATTTTGAAGCAAATATTCATAGGATTTTCAGAACCACAACCCCACACATTTGCTTAAGCAGTAGAAGACAGAGCTTCCTATTTTCCTTGTCCCCCCTAGAAATTCTCAGCAGGTTTTGGTTTTCTGCAGGAGATCCAGGACCCAGCAGCCTGGCTGGAGGCCAGCACCCAGACACCAGCACAGAGCATCCACTGCTGGAATCCTCTGTGTGTGGCTGAGCAGGGAAGGGTTAAGCCCAGGGCGCCTCCAGCACAGTGCAGCACCAAGGTCCTTCCCAAGGCTGCAGGAACAAAGCAGCCATCAGTCTATATTTGGCCTTTGCCCTTGGATCATTTATGACTTATTCTTCACCTCCGATGACCACTGCAGCAAGCTTTCAATCTCTTGCTCCCTAGCCTGGAGCAAGGGCTGTCCCTCCCCCCTTTCAAAATCACACCATTTGCAATTAAAAGCGACTGCCTGAAGGAGGTCTGAGCAAGTCTTCCCTTGCCCCTTTGTGCCCTTTGCCTTGCAAAGGCCGGACTTGGGGCATGATATCACACCAGGGCCGGGATGAGGTGGTGCTTCTGTTGTATCAGGAGGTGGGGAGCAGGGAAATGGAGACATCTCGCTAGACTGCAGCTTAAAGCCCACCCTTCAGCCGTAGAGAAGAGGTCTACAGGCCGAGGTGCGGGTCGGACACAAAGCCTCCCTCCTGTAAGAACACACACATGCAACCAGGAGCTGCTGGGATCACACCAGATGGGTTTCACTCAGGAGAGCCGGGATTTGTTTTCTCAGCCCAGAGCTGAGCATTTTGTTCATTTCATAGCCAAAGACACGTCCTCTCCTACTTCGCTCAGAAGAATCTCTCTGATGTAAATATCCAACATAATCCTGAGCATAAAGACAGAAGCATTCCTTGTTCTGAGACACCTTTATCAGGACTTCAAACAGCTCCTGGGAAGCAACACACAAGTGCTCAGGAGTGAGACTATTCCAGGCCTTCCCTGCTCCCAGTAATGTAGGTGGAAAGCTAATGAGCCAGGCTTAGTGCTCCCCTCAGACGTGTGGGGGTCATTTGAAAGCCTTGGACCTCAGGCACAGGGGCTGTGGCCATCCAACGCCTCGTGGATCCATTCCAGGGGGCAGGAGAGGAAGGTGAGCACCAGGCTCTGCTCATCTCCTTTTCCAGCATCAGGATGGAGAGTTCTGCAGCCCTTGCAGTTATTCCCAAGGGCCCAGTGAGGACACAAGCCCAATCCATAACGCATGATGGGATCAGAGGACACTGATCCCTTTTTCATGGTAAGGAGGAGAAGGTGAGTTGATTTTTTTTAATGCCTACAACACTGCCTTTCCGGTGTTTGTTTTTCAAAACCAAGGTCAGCGCTCCACTGCCTGGCAGCTCCTCATCCTGGCTGACCAAACCCTAAGACAGCCCCAGTCCTCTCCCTCGCAGATTTTTGGGAACAGGAGCCACTGACAAAGCTTCTCCTCTTCAGAGTCCAACCCTGCTCAACCTCACCAACTCACCCTGAAGTCAACTGAATCCATAAGGGCTGACAGCACCAAGGGATGAGTCAAAAAGTCAATTAGCCTTCAAAATCCTTTCCAAAAAACAAAACAAAGGCAAGAAATAGCCCCGCAATGGATCTAAAGCACTTGGTAGCGCCTCATCACAGAATAATTAGATTCTTTTCTTCTACATTCAGTATGTTTGCACAAGTGAGCAACAGTTTGAGACCCTCTTTTTATCTGGGAGTGGGCAGGGGAGAGGAGGAGGGAATGCAGGCTGCAGGGGTGTTTCTGCAGGGAGAAATCCGTGCATGCAATGCAACAGCACTCGGCTCCTCCTCTCTCCCCCTTCCTTACAGTCGCAGTCACTTGCAGTCGGTGCTTGGTGGGGAACTGCAGCTCTGGGTACACAAAAGGGATTCCAGGATTGTTCCAGCTTTATTTATTTGTAGGAACTATTTTTTCCCCTCTCATGCAAAGACTTATCTCCTCCGGCTTGGAGAGCTCAAAGTTGCAGTATAAAATGCTTATTTTTTCCCCAGCCAAGCAAAAAGAAAATGCTGCTATTTTCTGCTGCGGTTTTGTTTCTTTTTTCCTATTTTATTTTATTAAAAAGCCACTTCCCTCAGCTTTAACTAGCTAATTTTCCTGCAGAAACAGTACATTTCTTTTATGTGTTAATTTTTCTTCCTCTATTTGCACTTCACAGCATGTAGTGACATGCCAGGCATTGAAGAACAAGCCTCTTCCACTTTTTTTCTGGGATGACAAATATTCCTGGTGCAGAAGACCAAAATGCATCTGTGAATTCAGCTATATTTGTGCATTTTGCAGGAAGAGGCTTCTTCTAATGATGCAATTTTCACTAATATAATTCAATTCATCTCGTGTTAACCTTTTTCCAGACAGGTTTAGCAGGGAGGTTTCTTGCTTTGGAGCCTTGCAGGGAGCTTTTCACCCAAACCATGACCCACACCTCCCAATAAAAGGTTGGTCAGCCAAGTTCTCTCACACGTTTTGCTTCGTAAACTCAAGATGTTGGGGAAAAAAAGGTGGTTTGGATCCAAAACACCCATCTAGGAAGTCATTTGTTTTATCAGAGCTGTTCAAGCGAAACACATGAAAAATTCCCAGATACCAGAAGGGTCTGTTCCTGCCAGCAACACCACAAATAACCTGAGAGGGGCCCTGCTGGACTGGCACAGCTATTTGTGTATAAGAAAGCCCCCAAAAATTGCAAGTCAAGGTGAAAAGAAGCCCGGAACGTGACAGCAAACATCTCAAACCACTTTAACCCCGGGCTGCCATAAACAATTGCACCAAACACACGATTCACCCTGTTGTTAGACAAGGGCTCCAACATTTCCCTGCTGCACATCACAGACTCAGCCCACGCAGCAAAACATCTCAATTCAGAAGTTCATAACAAATAACCCCATAATTAACCTCATCCCCCAAAATCCCAGCTCCACTTGCAAGATATGAATCTGCCCCTCCTGTTGGTTCGGAAAAACACCATCAACAGCTTCAGATATAACATCAAGAGCCAGAACTGGGCTCAAACTGAAAAAATAACCCCAAATAAGGGGGTTTTATCCTCTTCCTGAGCTGTCTCCTTGTCTGAGCCTAAAATCCTCCAGCATGTCCAAACCCAAGCTACCACAGACATCAATGGGAACTGCCTAAGTCACCCTGTAGACCAGTCATTCCTCTCTAGAATATAACCCCACACCGTGGGAGCCAGAGAGGACGATGCTCCACAGGGTTTGTCCCCTCCCATTGCCATCTCTTCCCTCGGGAAGGCTGTGCTGGCCTTGCAGCCTGTCCCCAGCACTGCTGCCCGCAGCTTCACACCCTCAGCATCCCCCTGGCCCCTTCCCTGGTGCTGCAGGAGGATTTTTGCAACTGGAACATGAAGGCAACTTCGCTTCCCCAGTTTGCTGAGCATTAACATTCGCCTTCCCCTCTCCTCTGCTGACAACTGTTAATTTTGTCACATCAGCCACTTTTGTAGATTTAACTTTGCTCTTCTGCTCCAGCCATTGTGGCTCGATAATAAATCAACAGTCTGGAGGCTTCACGTGCAACGCAAAGGCCTTTACGGTGCACGTGAAGACGGGAATCTTTACATTTTTAAGTAGGACTTTGTCACATTCATGAGGGGCAATAAAAAAATTTACATTTTGACTTTCAGGAGGAAAATGTGGTGGTGGTGGAAAAACGCCGTTGTTGGAGCTTGCTCAGGATGCTCGCCATGCCTCAGGGCCCACGGAGAAGGTCACGCTGCACTTCCCAGCCAGCACCTCAGCTCGGCCAGGCAAAAAGGGTTTGCAACTTTCCCCGAGGATGCGAAGAGCAGCCCTTGCAGGTAAAGCCAGGTTTAACTGGATCTTCCTGCACAGGGAGAACAGCAGGACTCGCCCTCCAAGGCAAAGTCTTCTGAGCCATTCCCATCCCACGGGATTCCATAATCTTACTGAGGTAAGTATTTATCTTCATACACATAAAACCAGAGTAAGTGGGGGCAGAACAAAGCGTTCCTGACTCCGGCAGCACTGAGGCCCAAAGCTGGCATATGTCTGTGCCACAAGGCAGCACTGCCTCCAAATTCCTCCTAGGATCCATGTCAGACAGCCTTGGCATCCCAGAGGGCACATGATTCCCTGCATCGCTCCCGCAGCCGCAGGGAGCCGGGCCCGCTCGCAGATGGCAGCGGAGCCTCTGAGCGGCACCGAGGGACGGCTTCCCTGTGCCCTGCGCCCGCAGAGCTCCGGCCGAGGGCAGAAATCCACCCAGCAGAAGCCTGTCCGCAGCCAGCAGCCCGCGCAAAACGGGGCAGCTGGTTCCGTGCTGCCGCTAAAAGGACACTAAACGTGTCCTCGGCTGTGGCACGGGCAGCGAGCGGGGCTGGCTGTGCCAGGGCTGCCCACGGCGAGGGCTGGCGGCCACCGAGGCGGCACGGCCACCGTGCCAGGACAGCGGGGCTGCAGCGGAACGGGACAAATGTGTCCGTGCCTCCAAAGCCCTCTCCGCAGACAGCTTTTGGGGAGGGTGTCCCCCCCAAGGAGAGCTGCCTTCCAGGCGCGGCGGCGGATGATGCAAACCCGGCGTTTTCCGCAGATTATCCCTTCCTGGCGTTTGCCTTCTGGCCCCGGCTCGCAGCCCCGCAAATGCCAAGGGTCCTCGCGGTGTGCACAGGCAATCTGTCCCAATGAACTCTGCCAGCTCCCCCTGAAGACGGAGAGTGTACCTTGGAGTGAGGCAGGGGAAAGGAGGCAGCAGCCTCCTCTTGCCCTGTGGATGATAACCTCACGTGCATATTATTTCCCACCATAATCCTACTGTTTTTAATTAGTGCGCTGTAAAAGGAAGAAGCACCGCATCTCCAAGGGGAAAAGGAGGAGGGAAGAAAAAAAAAAAAATCAGCACAGAGGATTCTGTCCAACTTTTCCAAAAGCTTAATAGATTTTTAAATGGGGTTATTAACACCACCTATGAATTATTTTAGGGACCTAATTATAAAAAACAAAACCCAGTTAATTAGGTTTCCTGAACTCGCCTTGACACAGGTGAAACAAGATCTCTAAATGCAGGAGGATTGAAAAGCGAATCACTTCAAACAAAGAATCAATGAGTATTATTGCAGAACCAATTGAACAATTACTTCTTTAATTGTTGGCACCCTGCTACCTTCACTTAACAACAGGATGGATCAGCAGAGTTACTTAACCTCCTCCAGTAACTAAAAGTACTGTTGGAGCCGAAGGAGGCTGCTGCGCTCGGGAGGAAGCTCTGGAGGTGAATTCCGTGGGTGCTCCCGGCCGGGGCTGCGCTGCCCCTGCCCCTCGGGACCGCTGCAGAGCCTCGGCTCTGCTCCGGCCGGGGACACGGAGCTCGTCCCGCTCCTCGCACACGCGGCACGGACCAGGTGAGTGCGTTTCTTGCAGGGGGACACAGCCCAGCTGAGCAGGACAGAGGGGGTTCAGACACTGCTCCAGCTGAAAGCAGACACACGCCCCCCAAACCGCTGGGAGAATCCCAGCCTGGAGCCTCGCTACGCATCCGCTGTCCCCAAAGCCGGGACAAGCGGGGCGCAGGGCACACGGGGCGGGGAGGGGGCGCTGGGTGGCGATGGCAGAGCTCCGCCGGCCCCTTCCTCCCTGTGCCGGCACATCCCAGCACCCAGAGCCCGCGCTGGCCATGGAAAACGAGCGGAGATGACAGAGCGCCTTCTGATGTGGTCACACAGGGGCGAGGGGCAGCGCTGGGTGACGGCAGAGCCTGGCCCAGGCTGCCAGCAGCCCTGTCCCTCCTTGGGGACGCCCTGCCGGCCACAGCCCTCCTGCCCAGCCCAGCTGGCTGTGCCTCTGCCCCGCTCGGCCAAGGACACGGCAGAACCGGGAGCATTTGTCACCCACCCTGCTGATGCACTGAGGGGATTAGCTCTGTCCGTCCCCTGCCTGCACAGCGAGAGCACAACAGAGCCTCCTGCAGCCTGGCCAACAAAGTGTTCCCCGGGCTAAAACCAAACTGCAGACAGTGCGAGAAACAAAAATAAATCTGGGGGGTCCTGGAGCAGCTCCTGCTCCACGCAAACACCTCCACATCACACAGAGCTCACTGTGCATGAACTTAAACTGTGCGTAAACCTGAACTCCCCCCACCACACGAATGATGTGGCATCTCCAGGCTCCACAAAGAGATGGATCAAGAGCCCCAGCTTGCACAAGTTGCTTGCCAGTAACCTAAATTTGGAACAGCCAAGCGCTCTGACCGCAGCCAGACAGCAGTGCCGTGCTGGGGACAGCAGAAGGACTGCTGGTACCTCTCGTGCCCCACGGCCAGCCCCTCCAGCCATGGCAAATAACAGAAAAGTGCTGTTGAACAAGTCGATAAAATGCTCAAAATACAGAGGTAATCTTTTCTATCGGCAGCTATTGCTGGAAACTAGGCTGGCAGTTATCAGAGTATAAACACAGCTTGGGAATGAAGGTAATAACAATGGAATACACTTTTCTTTAGGTTAAAAAAAAAATCCCATTTTAGTATACAGAAGCAAGCATTTTCTGTGCTCAGAACACAGAGAGCAGATAAGGGGGAAGCAGCCAGCACAGGGCACGTGTTTAATACTCCTGAGTTAATCTGAGCACGGGAGATTGGGTGGCAGAACCTCGGCCCTGCGGAGGTGAGCGCTGCAGATGATCATTGCTCACGGCCGTGGTTTCAGGCACATAACATTTCACCCTCCCGTGGCACTTTTCACCTCAGGTGACTTCCCAAAGTACATCATTTCGCAGACATGGAAGTGCCAGCTCTCTGTATATTAACAAACGCTGCCTCTCGCCCCACATGGCAAAGGAGATGACAAATGCAATAACCCCTCAACGGTGGGAGCAAATAACACACAGCAAGGGGATATTGGATAAAATACAAATAAAAAGAGCGGGTATTTCTGTACCCACATATGTAGGCTAACCCCCCAAAAAATCTTCGAGGCAAAAAAAAAAAAAATTAAGTAAAGCACAATCACTCAGGTGTCACCAACAGCTCATTTACAAAACAGCCACTTGAGGCCAAAGGAAAACAAAAAGGTGAAAATCAGGATGCTTGGTTTGGCAGCACAGCAACAACTGCCTGATCCAAACTCCACCACAGCAAGTGAGAAGGGGCTTGCAAAGGCTCAGGAGCCCCGGCAGAAACACTAAAAATGGGCACTACATGTTTGAGATCCTCCTCCTTGGCCTTCAAGTGTTGCCAAAAGCCTCCAGCAGGGACTCAGTACAGGGGTATTTTGGTTTTTCTTTCCTAAAAACTTATGTGGAATAGCTCCCCTTTCATCCACTGCAATTTAAGTTCTAGTTTTTCATAAATAGCCTACGTTTGAAAATTGAGATAACACACATATCAAGAATGACACTTCATATAAAGTACTGATAGCCACAAATCAGACCAGAAACACCATACTCAATCTTTAAAAGCAGAAGCAATTAGAAAAAAAACTCAACATGCCTCTTTCCCCACATGCCGCTTTCCTTATAGGAAAACAAATCCTAATTTTGAGTTTTATTTATAAGCATGTTTGAAGTAAGCTGTCTTTAGCAGACAATTTGGTTTTACAAGAGCCCAGTCCTTAAGAGGTATCACCTATTTAATTTTGAGATTAACCCTTTCGAGCCATGATTCAACATGGCAGAACAGGAACACCTGAAACCAGAGCAGCTGCCACTCCCTTCGATTTACAAACTCACCACTTGTATTTTTAATGAAAACCTGGACTTCTCAGTCTTGTTAATGTTTTTTAGATTTATTTTCGAAGCCCTTCATTTCTGTGGCTGTGCCAGGGTGATGCTGGAGTCCCTCCAGCCTGGATTGCCTGATCTGTGTTTGTGTTGCTCAGCTGATGAAGGGTGGCAGTGGGAAGAGCACCAGGGGGGGTTTGTGGATGAGATTATTTCCACCAGTGTTGGGCAAACCCAACCCCACCCTGGATGAGTGATGTTACTGAGCTCTTGTCAGCCACGAGCCTCTCCCAGCGAGCGCTGGGCACCTTTTGTGCACTTTCAGAGGAAGGGGGAATCATTCCAGCCTGGGAGCCTGGCACGGCGGGCACACAACATCCCTGCCTCCCCATTCCTCGCCCTGCCAATTAATCTGAACCCCACTGGCACCCTGACACCCCGGGGAGCTCTCGGATGCAGAAATAAACTGATCAAATATGCAATAAGCGGTCAAGCAGTGTCCCCCACAGGCAAGCAGAGATTGGACTCCGTGTTTGTGCGACGCTCGGCAGCCGAGAGCCGCTCCTGGATCCCGGAGGAAGGGGATTCTCTTCACCTCCACAGTGCCACAATAACCAGATTGAGCTTAAGAAAACACACTACATTAAGTGAGAGACCTAATGATAGTATACTTGTCCGTTTTTTTAAATTAAATGATGTTCATTAAAGGAACATCACCTCCCCATAATTAATTTTGCTTTGAGAAGGAAAGGAAAAAGCTACAGACAATTAATGTACCATGCAAGCTCTCGTAGATGCTTCATATATTTCCTCCCTACGACCACCCCTCCTCCCTAACAGCATCTCTGCTCAACACCCCTCCAGTTCTGAAAGCAGGGACTGAGTTTTTTGGCAGGGAAGCTGCACAATAACACAGCAACCCCCTGCACACTTCAGCCAGCCTGACAGCACTGATGGTTACACACTCAGGTATTGATATCTGCAATCGTATTCCACTCTGCCCGACTTACAGAGATCCAAGAAAACTGTTGAGGACACCCAGACAATGAAATCAACGGGACAGTGATGAGTCTTTACAGGGTAACATGTGCAGGGATGAATAAAAGTGTTTGGGTTGTGGCAGAGCAGAGGCAGGGGAGCAGGGAAAGGGGGAAGCTTTGTTTGGGTATTTTGTATTATTGGGTACATTTTTCCTGAGGATTTAAGCCTGGCAGAAAGAACAAGAGCGCATGGCTGATGAGCCAAAAATAGGAGAGTAATCACAAATAAAACAGAATTATTCCTCAGCTGTGAATCAGTAGACAGCACTTCCTACAGGCCAGCATGCACAAGACAGTGACACGTGTAAGGTCGGAGAGTGATAAAATCAATAATTCCCCAAGCAGGGAAGAAGAGCCCAGTGGTTTCAGCAAATGACACAAATTAGCCCTCTCTCCACAGCTGTGTGCCGCTCTTTTGGAAGCCTTCAGGAACGAAACCCTCCTCGCCCCAGGAAGGTAACAGAATCCATGCCCGTGTCTCCCTGCCCCTCTGTTTATACAGACAGGGATAAGGATGCAGCCTGGAGGTGTTTGCTTATTTTATCAAACAGCAAATTGATTGTAGCTGTTGGATAAAAGCACTGACATTTCATAAACTGCACAGAAGAATTCCGCTGACACAACTCCAGACGAGTCCAATTTGATTAAACTAACAAACTCTCCTGGAAACACCTACAGATTTGTCCCTGCTTTTGCCAACCTGAACTTTTACTACCTTGGCTCCTAAACACGGAGGTGTTAGCTAACAGTACGGCCTGACTCGAGAGTCATGAAATCAAACCACCTTCAGCCCCACACTTTTAGCCAAATTGGCACCACGCTGTGTTGAAACCAGGACCGAGGCTGTGAAGCTTTGAGCCCCCTTGTGACAAACAAGAAACACCTTTTTGAGAGGCGAGCAGGACAGCAGCCCCTGTTGGCACAGAGGATTCCTCCAGGTGAGAAGCAGGAAGCTGTCCCAGCCCTGTGGGGTCTGAGCTCACACGTGTGTGCTATCCACACCCCGTGCTGGTGCCAAGCTGGAGTCTTGCACGTTTTTCCCTCATCCCGGGGTGCTGGCAGCAGGACAGTCCTCAGCCTGGCTGGAAAGGGAGGGCTCTGCTGTGCCTCTCCTGCAGGATGCTCTCCTCCCCTCTGCGTGTGTTAGGGCAGGCAGGAAAACACCAGTTCACAGGAGTTAAAAAGCCACCCTGAGGACAGGCAAGTGAATCCCTCTCAGTCCTGCCCTGGGCAGGGAATCAGCATTTACTGAAATGTCTGTGACCTAAAACCCACTCCCCTTTAGGTTTCCGTTCTTGGGAGGCTCATGTGGATGTCCAGCTTTTGCTGGGGATGATAAACATTGTAAAGAGGCAGTTTCGCTTCTTTTAACACTTCTGCACAATTTAAAGCACTTTCTCAGATGTGGTGTTCAGGCAAGACCTCACTGGAGCCCAGAGGGCTTTGTTCCTTCAGGTGGTGACCAGCCAGACCCTTTCCCTCTCTCCAGCTCCAAGCTAATCCCTCTCCTTCACACACATCACACCCGGCCTTCAGGATAGCTGCATTTTTGAAAAACTGTTTGTGTAATGTATGAAGACTAACTTGGATTCATGAATATTTGATTTAATATACATTTATTTCCCCTAAAGGAAGATACATTTTATTTAATACTGATTGCAGTTCTTATTACCTTCCTAAACCCAGCACACCACTCAGCATTCCAATTATGCCAGCACGCTGTAGTTATGGCTGAGGAAGCACTTTCATTATAAGCTTCTGTTTTTAGACACTTGTAAAACTCCTACCATTACATGCTCATCCCCCAGCCCCTCCTGCAAAGTAGTCCTTGGAGCTGAGAATGCTCCAGCTGCTTCTCAGCCCAGGTAGGGCAAGACCTAAACCTGCTTGAACCAAAACTTCCTATTCGAGTTGGTTTAAAGCTGTGATCCAGCCCACATCTGACAACAGCAACAATGTCGCACTAAAAAACCCGAATGAAATCCAAAATAAACCCTCACTGCTCGGTTTGCATTGCAATAACTGCTTGAAGTGATTTTAAATCTGGACACGACTTTATTTCAGCCCCACGGCACCATGTGGAGTGTGTAACCCCACACACAGCAGTCCCCAGATCCCCTGGTTGCTGTGGCACTCCCAGGCCCTGGATCTGGAGCACACACACAAGGAACACAAGCCCAACAGCTCGTATATTTTTCCTCACAAAGCTTGCATTTGCTGAAGAAATCCCTCCTCTCTCAGGAGATCAATTGCATTTATGGAGCAGAGTTACTGCTGAAGAAGAGGCAACACTTCAAGTGACATTTTGCCTGGTGTCTTTATGTCCCTGGTTGGGATGCTGAGCGTTCCGAGGTGCTCAGCGGCCCTCCAGGATCCCCGGCTGATTTAGGACAGCTGTGGACTTAAGAGAAAAATACTTCCCCCGTTATCTTCACGAGTGCAGTCAATCTCAGCAGCCAACATTTGGAAGAGAGTTGGTTGGCTGGTTTTACAGCTTAAACGGTGCTAAAAAGAAACAGCACAGGTCATTCTGCTTCCTCTCACCCAAAGTGTTACAAAGCACTTTGTGATGTGCCCACCAGCTTCAGGTTTGACTTGCAGCTCCCTCCAGCAGCTGCCAAAGCCCAGCAATTTCAGAGGTGAAAAACCAGCTGCTTCCAGACAGGACCGAACACTTCAGTGCGAGACTCAANTAGCGATTGTTAAATTCTGACCAGGACAAAGAGTGAGATAGGGGACCAAAGCGTGCCGGGGAATTGTCCGAGGGCCACAAGCCAGGAGCTGCATTCCGCACCCTGGGCAGGCAGGATGGGGCAGAGATGAATAGGAATGCTGATTACTTCTACCAAAGCTCAGGAAATGCTCTGCGATCTCATTGAAGTGCCCGGAATAGTATAATTGGTTCAATTGTCTCACTCAATCCGCATCTGCAGCGATCCATTGTCCTTTGCCAGCCAGCTCCGCTCCTGGCCCCGGCTGCAGCCCCCCCTCCTACTCGGGGCCTGTCCCGTATTACAGCCGAGATTAGATAAGTGGTGTTTTGCTTTGTGCTGTAATGTGTTACTGTTTCACGCTGGGATGTATAAAAGAAAAATGCAATCACCGACAGAAGGGGAAGAAAGGGAGGAAGGGACGCGCGGAGACATTTGTTTTGAGGCTTCGTTACTCTCTTTAATAAACAGATTTTTCAACAGGTTATGATCTGACTGCTTGTTCAGATAACAGACGGGTTGGGATGTAAAATGTGACGCGCACCAAAGCTGGCTGGAGAACTGAATGGCACGGGGTGCTTGGAAAAGTCACCTGCTCAACATCACAGCCCCATTCAGGACTCTGCTGTCCCTGCTGCCATCGGGAAACAGCGACAGAGGGAAAAGTCCTTGCCCTGAGGAGCTCACAATTCAAACCACAGCGAGTATCGGACTGGCACTAGGTCAGGAGGATGACGGAGGGCTCAGCTGGGGGCTGCCGTGGCTAGCAGGAACAGCGAGGGGCTACCTGGCTCCGAGCCCAGCTTGGCTCAGCACACGCTGGGCTTGGCTCCCCCTGCACCCCCTGAGCACATCGCTCCTCTCTTTAAGGCTCATTCCGTTCCAGGCAGCCGGCAGAACCGCGGGTATTTACCGAGCCGAGCCGAGCCCTGCCGGGGCGAGCACGGCTCCCGGCGGACCCGGCCGGCCCGCGGGCAGCGGAGCGGGGCTGTGCCCGGCACACCCTGCAGCCCTCTGCGCTCTCCCAGCGCCTTTCCGCAGACAGAGCGAACTGCTCCCTGCCCCTCTCCCCGAGAGCCACAAACCTCCCCCTTTCACGCACCGGGGCACCAAGGCTCGCAGGGATTTAAGGCTGAATCCCACCGGCTTCCAGCAAGGCAGCTCGTATTCCCCCCTCCGCAGGTGCCCGGGGGCGAAGCCTCCGGCTGTGGCCGGCAGCAGGGGTGGCCGGAGGGACAGCGGTGGCCGGAGCCATGGCCGGGATAAGGGCTCCCTCTCCCGTCACAACCGCGGCCACCTCTGCCTTTGGGGAAGCCTCGAAGGCCGCATCCCGAAGGAGGATGTGGGACTCTGGGGAGGACCAGGAAAGTACTGCCGAGAGCTCTGCTCAAGACCTGGAGTGGTTGTTAACCAGAAAATATATAAGGAAGGAGATCCCAAAAATATTTCTTTCCATTGGACAGGAATGCCGGGGTGAAACGCCAGCAAGGGTTCGTTTGGATTCTGAGCACCAGCACAGAGCTCTGCCTTGGCAAATCATTCAGAGGATTAGTGTTTACCAGCAGCCTTCCCCCCATTGCTTCTTCATGTTATGCACAAAAAAATCATCATCTTTGCTTCCCTGAGACTCCCCTCATCCATTACAGCCCGGCAGGGGGAGAAGGGAGGCGTGGGGCGAGACAAGTGAGCATCATCCTCCTCCTCCTCCAGCCCTCGCCTTCATCTGAAATCCTGGTCCCCAGCTCCAGCCCCGGACATGGGCATTTCCTGCCTCTTGCCTCTGCTCATCAGATCATTATTAATCTCTCTGGCCTGTGTATATTCATTAGATAAACACCGAAACTGTGATGGTTTTTATTGTCTGCTCTGTACACATCATAACCCTGGGAAGACAAGATGAATTTGACAGCTAATGTAAAAATTACAGCAGGCAATATATCTTAGATTTGGGTGGAACACCAAGATGAGAGTTAATCAATAAAATCCTAACTTAGGTATTGTATGAAATGGCACTTCATTCATTATTAGGAGTTGGTATAAAACATGATTTACTGGTTTGATGTATTGGCCCTTCACCTTAGGGACCTATTTTCAAATCCAGCCCAATCCAAAGTGACTAAAGACCCCTGTAGCCCGAGGGCTTGGGAAGGATGCCTTTGCCAGGAATTTATGGGAGCTTGCTTGTAATGAAGGGTTTGGAGGCAAAGGAATGGCACAGGACACTGGAAGGGTTAACCCCCAAACCAGCACATGCATGGAAAGGCACTTCCTCTAAAAACATCAAGCAAAAATGAACATGTGCTGGGCATTCCTTTCTCTCCTCATGGATTCTCCCCAATCCCTTGACAGCAAGTGCTGGATCACAGACTGCTTTCCACTTTCATCTGCTTCTCTCCCCGCCCTAGAAAGCTCCAAGGACTTCAGTGGTTGGGTTTTTGTTTGTTTGCTGGTTGGGTTTTTGTAGCCCTCAACACGAAAGGCACCTTCTGGCCCCTAAGCAAAGATTCAGGTGTCACAAAACCCACAGGCACAGGGCAGCTCAGGTACTGGAGCTGCCCCAGTGCTCCAGAGTACTTGGCTGTTAAACCCCAGGGAATTCCCCAGTAACTTTAAAGCCATATTCACACATTAGATTTTGAAATCTGATCCATGTAAATAAGACTTGGCTTCTACAAAGTACAAGTTTAACTATACTATTAACTACAATTTTAATTATAATTAAGAACAGACCTCTAATGGAGCTGCTCTGCCATGGAGCTCCTTTATCCCCATCCCCCCTTCCACTCCAGAAAGAGAGGGAAGGGATGCTCCTATTGTATCACATTTGGAAATTAGGTGGGTTGCTTATTTTTTTTCCAAAAATCCTCACAATTTTTGCACTGGAGTGTTGCACTACTATGCACAACACAAACTCAATCCTCCTACAATATTTCAAGATGAAAAAAACTTCAATAATTCATAGAGAAAACACATGGCAGCACAGCCCATCCTCCCTGCTCAAAAGGGCACAGAAACCAGTGGTTTGCTCTCCTGCTGTCTTTTTACAATCGATTGCTCCAGGAGACCTTGTACAAAAGACCTGGCTCAGGTGTCCTATGAATCCAGTAGCCATCACAGCCCAGTAAACCTGAATGAGAAGTGGGATGATTTAGATGCTAATGACTAATGGAGTGATATCTGTCTGTGCAATTGGCAGCCATGCAGGGATAGCAGGGAGCTCTCTCAGGTCTTGTCTGTGCAGGGAGAAGAGAAAGATCCCTTATCGCATTTTATAAGTTTGCATTTATAGGGCAAATAAAATGGAGCATTTTTAAAACCAGGAAGCATTTCAGAGAACAGATTTTTTTTTTTCCATATAAAAATCACAGATAGAATTTAACTTTAAATACTTTTCTGGCTAGGGAAAAAAAAAAATCAATTGAACTGATTACCTTGTTGAATACCAGTGAAGATTTTAGTTGTCTTTGTAATTGCAATTTTTCCTTGCTGGCTTTTAAACATAAAAGGAAAGTGACTTTACTGCTGCAGTAAAACCATGGGCCCTAGTCAAAACCAACAAAGCAGAGTATTAACCCCCTCTGTGCTGTTCCAGCTCCACAGGCACCTTTAAAGTCTTTCTGTTCAGAAGATCAGTGGTAAATCCATCTCATGTGCTTTAGAGGCAACACTTTAATTTTTTTCCCCCCAAAACCAACCAATTATGACAAACTTCTGGAAAAAAAAATTAAAGGAGCTTATAATTACTGTAACCCTCAGACCCCACTGATGCAGCAGCAGGGCAAGCTCTTCCAGCAGTTTAGAGCCCACATCCTGATGGAGCCACTGATCTGCTGGAAGCACCATCTGAAACTCCCCACAGCCCTCTCAGACTGGGGTGATACCACAGGATTTTGGGTCAACACCAAAGGTTTTTATGTCAGCACCAGCTGTGAGGTTGGGACAGGCCATGGCAGCAGCAGGAGCTGCCCTTGGCAGACTCTGCAGCCCATTGGCATTGGTGCCTCCAGCACTCTCCCTGCTCTTCCAAAGAGATGGAAACCTCAGGCCAGGCTGGACCACCTCAGCCTCCCCTGCACCCCCCTCCTCCCCAAATCACCACATCAGAGTGCCAAAAGGATTTTCAGTGTCACTTGGTTGTGATAAGATTCCACACGTGTCCCCTGAGATTTATATCTATACATTGCTCTATATACAATGCTCCCCACTCATAACAGGCATGGTTACAAGACAATCAGTTAGAGGGAACAAAAATAGATTTCCCAAACCAGACATCATAAATTCAGTGCTTCGGCCCTCCTGGTTTAAAACCAGCACAAACTGCAAATGTAGAAGTGACACTGTGAGGTTTCTGCAGGTCCTGCCAGCTTTCTGAACAGGGAGCAGAACCCGAGGGAGGCAAGGACTTGAGCTGGAGATGCAGCTTCCCTCCAAATAATCATCCAGGAACTAAATGGACTTTCCCCAGACAAAACAGCAAAGATCCTGCCATTCAATAACCATTCCTGGTCAGAATTTACTTTGCTTCTACCACCCTGGATGCTCCAGACGGCTCTTTATGCATTTCCCCAGCCACCCTAAATCACCACCTCCATTGTAACACTTTTATTGTAGCCCATTCACAGGCACAGGCTGTCATTGGTGTGCAAGCCACGCTGAGCAGGGAGCAAAGGGACCCAGGCTATGGGGCTGCCTCCAGCCTGAGCCCCCACTGACACAGTGCTCCCACCCAGGGGGACAGAACTCCCCAGTCCCATCACACTTGCTGTTAGATACCGTGTCTTAAGACAAATTTCCATTCCTAATGCTTTTGGGATTCCCTAAAGGTCCCTCTCTGGCTACTTCGAGAGGCAGGAATGGTTGAAGTCACACTTCATGTTCTTCAGGGCTCTGTGTTTTCATCCATGTGACTTTCTAGAGTCAGTACAATCCAACCCAGTTACACCAGCTGAAAACAAGTCCAACTAAACCCAGATTTACCTCAGTTATGATCCCAGCCAGCTGGCCCTCCTCTAACATCCCCCCAAAATCCTCAGCAGTTGCCACTGACATCTCCCAAGCAAGGAAGAGGAAATGCTGTGAAGTGTCAGAGTCACACAGCTTGAAAGATCACAAAGTCAAAGGCTGCAGAGCTTGTTCTGGGGCTGACGAGGAAGCGTGGTAGACACTTGCTAAACTCACAGTTTGCTCTCACTCTGCAGAGCAGGGCTCTTGTGAAACCAAATCCACAACACTCGTGGTGGGCAGGAGATCAAAGGTGCTCCTACTCAACGACTTCAGCACTTTAGTCTGGGCAGGAAGCAGAGAGCCAACAGAACTTCTTTACTCGCCTTTAACACCTTAAATGTCTTAGAAAGCCACCAGCCCGTGGTGGATGTGCAACGCTCCACACGTGGGCACACACAGAGATTTCGACAGGACATTCAGGAGTCCTGAGAGTTGCTCTGGCTTTGGAGTAAGTCCCTTGATCTGGCACACAAATTACCAAGTGCTTACAACACAGGGGTTCGAACACAGAAAAAGGAGTGAAACAGCAGGTGGAATTCACCTTGAGAGGGACAAAGTCTGAACAAATTCTAACTAAAATACTGATTTGAGTACTGCTGCTACAACCGCTTCCAAAACAATCATCCCGTGCCCGTTTCAGATGTCAGAGCTGATCACCCTGCTTGTTCTGGCCCAGGCTTTGCAGCTGGGTCTCACACCAAGCTGACCCCAGCCAGGGGTGGTTTCTGAAGAGCACCTCCCAACACCAGCGTGTTTAATGCCATGCAAGGCTCTTCCTCAGCCCTTCACTCCCCAGCCTCACACTGCATGTTCCTGCCCTCATTCCAACTGAGGATTTAGCTCCTTGTTGTCAGAGGATGAATGTTTTTATTCTGTTTGCTCCCAGGCCAGTATCAAAAGCTCCCAGTACATGGGTTAACCAGATGATCCTTTAATACACAAAGGACCCCCAAACAGCTTAACCTTAACCCATCCGTAAAGATTCCACCCAGCCTGCTAATGCTGTCCTGAACCGTGTTCTCTATTATTACGTCTGAAATCCGTTAAAATTTCACACAATTTCCTGCACAGCAGTGTATATAATAGTGCTGGGAGCCAATATGTTTCTATAATTGGGCCTGTAGTGGGGCAGAGTCCAAAGCAATTAATCCAGCCTCCTTCCTTGTTTGCGCCCATATAAAGCTGACAGGGTAGAGAGTAATTGGAAGTGAGCGGCCTCTATCCCCTACTTTAAATTAATATTTTCCTGTTCTGATTTAATTTCACCCGGTAACAGTGACACAAAGACACGCCATGTCAAGCACTAAGTAATCTGCAGCAGCTGCCTTAGGAGGAAACTTTTATTCATCAGTAATATAGTGACCTGTATATCACTCCACACACTGTACACAATATTCCTGTCACACAGACAGCTGCGTTTAACTCCGTATAATCAGCAGAGATGGGGGAAAAATATATATATATAACGTGTATATAGTACTATATACGTGTGCTTGTATAGATACGAAACAGATGCAGGAATTTATTTAATTATGAAACACTCAGCTTTCCAAAAGCGGGAAAAAAAAAAATTAAATGGCAAATATAAAAAACATGCTAATCAGCAGAGCCAAGAATCCATGCAAATGAAAAGCCAGAAGTAATGGCCAAAACAGCCAGGCCATTAAATCAAATCACTGAGAAAATAATGGCTAAACTCTCTCTTACTTGTAACACTCAATTTATGCAGTCAATATGGCTCTGAATGAATGAGTGAAGGTACTAAGAGCACAAATCTAAATTCAATATACATATCTTAGAAAAATCCCCAGCGCCCGCGCCGACGAGGCGCAGAGAGCGGGCGCTGCTATCGCCCGGCGAGCGAGGGAAACAGAACTGCCTTCAGCTGAGATCATTCCCTCTTTGCATCACACAAAACATCCAAACGTCCATAGATTATGGTAACAAGCCCACAGCTGCCGAAGAATTTATGGGAGCGTGTGGCAAGCTGGGACCAGGCAGGGCTTGGGAGGATGGGAACTGAGAGGCTTCTCCCCACGTGCAGGAGTTCCTCGAGCTGCCCCGGGGTCTGCACGAGGTCTGGGACACAGTTAAACACAGCCCTGGTGGGAAACACTAAAGCTCTTTTCCCTTCAACACATGCCATATTCATTTACAATGTAATATATTTGTAATTCCCTGACTGCTCAGACATGGACCAGAAGCAGGAGCTCACACTCGAAGTAACATTACTTGTTGGAAATCAGGGGTTTGTCTTCCAAATAAATAGGGCTGCTCAGCCTTACACCGCAGATTTGTTTCCCAGGGAATATGAAGCTAACAGCTTTGTCTCCAGCCCTCATTTGAGAAGCACAGTAGAGTGGCACGGACAAAACCATGATGGCTGCAGGCACAGCTTCCCTGACCAAAGCCCTCCTGGCCCAAAGCATAACAAAATTCACCACTAACACCCTGCAGCTCAGCTCTCTGTGCTTGGGAAGAGAAAGGAGCTCCAGGATCTGTTTGTAGGACGGAGAACTGGAGATCCCAGTTTACAAGCTGGTGCTCGATGTGCAGCCTGGAGCAGTGACATCCAAGCTTACCAGTGACACACGAGGAGCTGCACGAGGTTTACTCACAGGGAAGTGCAGCCTCAGGGGACTACCGAGGGACACGGCAGCTTAGCCCTCTGTGGATCAGCAGCTTATTTCCAGTTGCTTAAATTTTCTCCTCCTCTCGTGTTCCTGATTCCGTTGGATTTCCTCCCTACTCGCCAGTATTACATTTTCATTTACAGGCAATGTTCTTAGGCCAGAGATGATCACCAGCACGGGAGGCTAGAAATAGAGCTGACCCTAAGAAGTCCCCGGCATTAAGCTCAGCTCAGCTCAGCTGCCAGATGATCCTACAGCAGTGGCCACAGCCCTGCAAGACCCCACCTCAGGGAGCTGAGGCCATGGCACATCATGAGCAGCTCTCAGGGCAGAGTTGCCTGCTTACAGAAACAGCTCCTGCCCTGGCAGGGGGCTTTCAGAAACTCTCAGCCCTGGGATTGCTCTCTCACCAAGAAACCCCATCACATCACTACGGCCCTGCTCCCAAGACTCCCAAAATCCCAAAGCCAACATCCTGCACAGCTCAAGTGTTTGTCCCACAGCTGAGGACACCGAAGCTCTTTGCACCCACAGGGTTTGTGCCCCTGCCAGCAGTGGTTAATTTTGGTGTTCATTTGGCAGGGGGAAGGAGGTTTGGTTGTGCACCTGCTTAGCTCTGTTACAGCCTTATTTTTTACTGCTGCTCCCATCACCGGCCAAAGCCATTTACACTGGAAGACATTTCTAAATCTGACCTTGTTTTTGCACTCAAATGACAAAAGGCTTTTCCCCAATAATGCTCTGGACACAGCTGCATGTGTCCCACTGCTCTTCTGCAACACACGGAACTCAAGCAGAATGGATGCCACAAAGAAGAAAGGTATTTACTTCAGGGCAGGGTTTTTTCCCTAAAGAGAACCATAAAACAAGCTGCAGCAGCATCCTCCAGCATCCTGCCTGCAGGGAAGAGCCAGGGTGGGCACTTTGCAATACAGAACCACACTGCTCCAGCCAGGACAGACCTTCCCAGGCTAGCAGGGCAATCTGCAGCTGAGGCTCCCTTTTATTCCAACAAAAACGTGCAATGACACCACCAGCACTAACATCTAACCACACCCCCCTGCTCTTATTCAGCACTTTGTCTCACGGTGACACTGAAACAATCCCAGCCTTTTTACCTTTTTTTCCCCTTACTTAATTTTGCTAAGTTCTGCTGTCAAAAATAGTAAATAGGAAGCAAATAGATCACCCTGATTCCACTCATTATTTCCATTGATTTTAAGTCTGGACAGGGCTATTACGATCATGTTACAAATTGTCTATTTGTAGAAAGAAAAGTTTTAAAAATGGCAAGTTATCTGTTCTTGACCCAAAGCGATGGGCAGCATTATAACCAGCTGTTCCCCTTCGCTCCCGAGGTGGCTGCAGTTAGTGGCAGAACAAATGATCCCTTTGTGCAGTTTTGCATAAATGTTTGTCAAGTGTCTTGGGCTTCCCTCACAACCTTGGCTATTAAGGAACAGAAGTAAAATTCCCTGGAGCAGAAGTGTGTGTGGGGAGTTATCCACTTAGGCTAAAATCCTCATCAATATGTTTTTGTCTCGGGAGAATCCCCGTGCTAACGGGAGAATAAAATCCGTGATCACCGTGCAGAGGGTGGTTGCAGGAGGACAGGCAGGTGCAGGGAGCACTTGAGCAGTCCTGCAGTGGCACAACCTTCTCCAACTGGCAAAAAATGCTGGAGCCAGCATTAAAAAGAAAACAACCCACCTCTAAAGCTTTTGAGCATCAGCCTTGCAGCCAAGCACACCCAGCACACTTCGATTTTGATGTACAGTTTGAAACAAATCAATAGCAGTATAATAATACTCAGCACGCTGTGTAATTTTTATATCATTAGTTTTCATTTTCCGCTCCCCATGCATCAAAAAACTTACAACGGGCTCGTAAAGTTTATTTAGTATTCCATGAATTCCTAATCAGTTTCATTTCATAATGATTCAGAGCGGCCGTTGCCAGGGCCCTGGTGTCAAAAAATCGATAAAACCAACACACTTTTCCTGATGGCGGCTGCGAAAGGATCTATTGTAGGGGAATTATGATTTATGTCTGGGCTGCACCACGAGCAGCAGCAAGCGACAGCCTGGCTCAAGAGCTGAGATGTTCGCCAATAATGATTTATATGCGCTCCTCTCCCTCTCCCGGCCCCCGGGGTCCCCCCTGTGCACCGGCACGGCCCCAGATGCCGGGGGCAGGGCCCGGGCTCCGTGTGCGGGGCTCCGCCGGGTGCGGGCTCCGTGTGCGGGGCTCCGGGCTCCGCTCCCCGGCCCGGCCGCGCTCCCCGCAGGGCTCCGGACGGAGCGCCGGGCGCTGCCCCCGTCCCCCCCCCCGAGCCGCTGCCCTTGTCCCCAGGCTCTGTGACAATCTATTCAGCTCCAGATGAGCACGGGGACGGGTTCGATTTTCAGCTCTGCGCAGAAGGTGCCTATTTATCTTGGGGCACCCATTCTGTCAAGGCTGCCCCGGGTGGGGTGCGAGCGGCTCCGTGGCACTGAGCTGCGCCGGGAGAGGGTGAAACCAAAACTGTGCAGGGAGATAAGGACACACGGCGCGAGGGACTCGAAAAGTTAAAGACTTTCAAAGAAAAATCCTTTTCTGAAGACTAAGAAGCCAAAAATCTGAAGGTCGCAGTTGTTCTCTGCCACACGGCACAACACACAGGAAATACGGATGTTCTGGGTGAGGAGGGTGAAGGATGGATGGAACTGGGAATGTGGAAGTTGCTCCTACACCAGGAGGAAGCAGCGATGTGCAGGGACAGCACCGGGTTCTGCTTCATTTCATATGTTAATCGGGTTGGTGGGTCTCCACCAGGGAGAGGCAGGGCCAGAGAGGAGCATTTGAGAACAGAAAGCGCAGGTAGAGCTTGTTGTTAAAGCCCTGTTTACAGAAGGGATTAACAGCGTCACTTAAACATCTAAATTAATTTATTGAGGTGCCTTTACTACCCTTTTCTCATTTCCATAGAGAATTGCCAGCAGCCCTGCTCCATGAGGAGCCTCCCTGCCCTAGCTCTGCTCCACGAAGCTGTTGTTGCTTTTCCAAGCACAGCCCTTCAGCCTCCAAGGCACAGCCACCTTTCCATCCTAATTTTAAATATTAAGATGTACAGCAGCATGTGTGATTAACAGCTTGCTTTCACATCTTCTGAGCTCTAGAAAAAGGGTGGGATATTTTCCTCTCCTGGTTTTGCACTCATGGGGTTGCCTGTAAGCAGCAGGAGGAGCTTGTGATCCCAAAAGCCAGGCTCAGTCCCTGCCCATTCACCTGGGCTATTTATCCTGTGTTCCACGCAGTGGGAAAGCAATCGGTTCTCCAGGGACAAACAGCCCTTAAAACTTGGCTGCTTACCCTAAACCTCTCAATGTAAACACTCTTTCATCTCCCTGGCATTTAACAGGAAGGCTAAAACATTTCCTCCAAGTAACACCTGACTAAAACTATTCCTACAGGCTCCACACTTGGGGTATTTTCCCTTTTTGACTCAGCAAAAGAGCCAGGACCTCTCAGGGCTGTATTAATGTCAGCAGGAATTTGTAACGATGGCAAAAATGGTATTTTGGACACGGTACCGTTCCAACAGGCCAAGCTCCTGCCTCATGCATCAAAACAGAAAACAAGGTTCAATTTGAGCTACAGTATTAATTTGATAGACTGGGGGAAACAGACATTATAAGCCCTGTGCTTCCTGAGGAAAACCTGTGAAAGTTAAAAGAATGAACAATTTGGTGCTTTAAAGTATGTGTAAATATTAGAAATTGTACCTCCCAGTTTTTCATCGTCCCATATTTAAATGGATCGTGTTCACAAGGTTTTTCTCTGTTAAAACACAGACCTGAAACTTTCTTTTAAGAATAAAGCTGAAGTTCACACCCAGCTCTCGATCTTTGAGTTAAACACTGCTTGGTCCTTCTACGAATACATGCAGTTAGAAGGTTGAAAATTGAGTATTCAGCACAAGCTCCTCAGCAAGTCTCTAGTAAACAAAGGGGAAGTTTAAGTTGGAATTATGCCACTTGGTTAATAACAAGCAGTTATGATGAGATGATTCAATAGCTTGGGTGAAATGAAGGTCCCAGAGATGGTATTGCCTCCATTTATTTACATACCTCGTGTTCACACACACACACAGGCACTGTTTGCTGATTATCTTGGAAAAGCAAAGGTTGAGATCCAAGCTTCTCCTGGTCTCCCTGCTCCAATGTGAGCACAGGCTTTGTAAATTGAGAGTACATCAACTAGGAAAGCACTCTGAGGCACCCAAGGGTGCTGGTGTTCTTATTTGGGGAGCAGTTCCAGGAAAAGCCTCCCTGGAACACAGCATCCTCCGACAGGGACATGCAGACAATTACACGAGTCTTCGACGGAACTGTCGATAGGCGTTTGCTGCCAGCATGAGGCTGAGTCTAACAGAAGTAATTAGCCACCAGCTTTTCAAATTTGTATTCTCTTTCTAAAGCCACAAAAACCCTGATTTATTTCTTTTAAATTAGGCTGATGAATGATGGTGATTTAGGGAAACTGAAGCCACCGAAGGAGGTTTTGTACAGTCCTATAATGAGCAAGTTTCTCTCGCTTTTCTCTCCCTGAATGAAGCCCAAAAGAAAGAAGAGATCTGGTGCAAGGTTTAGAGGTGAGAAGAAGCAAAACACAGACTGTATTCAGAAAAGGTGAAAAAGATAGGCCAGGGGAAAAAGATGCATGCAAGGAATGAGGATGAAATTCTCCCAGTCCATGGCAAGAAGAGCTTTGCAGCTACCAACTCCTGTTCACTCACAGCTCACTCGTGCTGCCTCCAAGATGTTGAGCAAAAACTTCTCAGCAAGGAGTGAATTCTCTTAAAATCCACCTGAGACTCCCCATGAGTGAGGGGAGAAGACCTGGGCCAGCAGACAGCACACTTGCACATGAAGAATTCTGCTAAAAAAGGCATGGCCCTACTTTTACCACCTTTGAATTTAGCCCAGGAATTACTAATGTAATCATTAAGACCTGCAATCTTTATAAATAAGACATTTTTTAGAAAGACAAAAAGACCTGCACGGACAACATAATTACATTTTGGTTAGCACCAGTTAGCAACTTTGATACAGCCACATTAAAAAGAAAATAGAGTTCTCTTCCCCTCAAAAAAAAGTAGACGGTGTTTAGAACTGCACTTTTACTGTGTGGGGGGGAGAAACTGGCTAAAATATTGAGATTTAAGGGAAAAAAATAATCATGGGTTTATGTTCCCGGGCTCCTGTGAATATTTTCAGCATATTTCACCATATCATTGCACGGTGGGCTCTGTTCCTGCTGCCAGAATGGATGTTCCATCATTTCTATAGTGGGCCTGTGTGACATTCATTAAGTGCAGCTACAAAGGGAGAGGGTTAAACAGCGCGGCCTCTTTTCTCTGATTTGGTCATACATCAGCAGGCGCTCCAGGTTAAATGCCCAGGATCCCGCAGCAGATGGATCGGGAGAGGCACGGAGGCAGATACTTCACCCCACACTACTTAACCCAGGGAAATGAGTCTCGGAGTCGGTGTCATGGTAAAATATGGAAGCTCACTCAGATAATGTGCAGTTGAAAATTTTTTTTTCCCCAGCCTTTACAAGCAACTGCACGTTAAGATGCCACACACCCCCTTCTGCAAACTGCCAGCTCACTCCTCTACAGAGCCTGTTTTTGAGTGTAATTTGTCTTTATTGACTATCAAATAAGAATTTAAACCCATAGTGCAATCAGTGGTAGAAGCCCCAAGTATTTCTTCTTCGCCTCTAGCTTCACCCCAAGAGAAACTGCGCACAGAGAGGTTTATTTTTCCTTACCCAAAGGTCCTTTTGAAATATTAGAGTGGACACTTACTTTAAAGATATCACGCCACTGTGCTTTATCTGTGTCTGAAGAACTGTTTCAGGAGAGTTCTGGGAGCCCTCCCGGTGCCAGATGCTGCACACAGTGGGGTACCTGCCCTGTCCCCCAGGAGCTGGGCATCTCCTCTGCACTTCTGTCTCATTCCTGACTGCTGTACTTGCAGGTGCTGGTTTCTATTTCTGTTTATAATTCTCAGTTATTTGACAGCTAGAGGCAATGCACATCTTCAGCTGTGCAGTGTTTCAGTATTCTGGATTAGCTGAGCTCCAGAATGTGTTCCTAAGAAGTTTTTCAAGAACCCAATGCCAGCAGCTTTTGGGAAATGCACTATTTGAAGTCCTGTCACCAGGATACTGCCACTGTGGCATGATTGCAATGCATCTGCAAGGCATCAGCCAAAAGATATACTAGTCCTGCAGGTCAGAGGTCCCATCTGAGTTTTATTCAGTAATGACCAAAGTGGTTTCATTCTTCTCTAAAGCTAAAGCTAAATCTAAAGTTTTACTATCCCAGTTCACATACAGAAAGGAGGAGCAGGGTGAGGGTAAAGACACATTGCTGAGAGATCAAGAACAAAGCACTCTGTGCTGCCTTAGTTTATTCCATCCCCCCCCCAAAAAAAGAATAAAACTCAGAATTCAACAAATCAGTGCAAAGAGACACAGTTAACACACCAAAGTGTTGGTACACGAGCACACACGATCATAAGGCAGTGCCAAAAATTCACATTCTGACATGGAGAAACAACTATCGAGTTGTGACCACAGCCCTTCCTTTCCCTTAATCCTAATTGAAAATCCAGAGCCCTGCAACATCTATAGTGTTTTTTAATGTCTCAGAAATAATTGCTAATCAAAGCCTCACGCGGCGGGGCCGGTAGGAAGTGGATCCATGTCCTCAACACAAAATTTTCATGTGAGCTGGAGGAGTGGGAAGATGCAGGGACACCTAATTTCCACCTTGCAATCCAGCTCCATCTGATGAAAAAGATTGCCCAGCAGTCAAAAATCAAAGTCACACTGTCCTGGGGAGAGCCGGAACGGTGACAGGTCCGAGCATGCCGGGAGAGCAGGCATGCAGGCAAGTGAAAATTTGGTCTCCACTAGGTGTGGAAAGTCAATGTTATTTGTTTTTAAAGTTATTTTAGCAAACATGTAGCTTTTGTTCTCTTATCGAGACTGATTGGATACACGGGGGTTCCACTATCTTATTAACCTTACCAAGTCTTTGCCATTTTATCTTATTTTAAAAAATTATTTCTGTTCATTAGTGCCAACTCCACCAGAAGAAATCTGGTTGGTTTTCCCCAGCCTGTGGTGGTTACGGCAGTGCATGATTTGCTCCCTTCTGACAGAGGGAAGAAATCCATACAGAAAGAAAATAATTTAGCAGCAACTCTTTATCACTAAAATATCTAACATCTAAAAGCATTTTTAAAGCTAACGCAGCACACACATAATTAACAGCTTGCCTCGCTAATTAGGTGACTCCTTGCTAATGAGGTAGCAATAAGCCGAGCAGCAGTCACAGAACGTGCAGACAAGGTCTTCCCAGGCAGTTTGCGACTTCTGTCAAAACAACCAGGACACTTTTCCCTCCCGAGCAGCTTTTTCCTCCCCCGAAGCAGCCGCAGCTCGGGATGTGCTGCAGGCGGTGTGAACGGCCCCAGGCTGGGCTGGCCCTGCCCCAGCCCTGGCTCGGCGACCCTTCTCATCCCCGGGGAGCTCCCGCTGCCCAGCAGCTGTGCGGGTCCCTGCGGACCTCCCTCGCATCCCCAGGTGTGCCTGCAGAGGCAGGAACCGGATTTACAGCGCTCAGACACCGACACCTCCATCACCCAGCCCTTGGCTCTCCCACAAGGGCAGCTCCCAGCCAGGTTTTCTACCGAAGGGAGGACAAACCCTGGATGTTCAGGTGTCATCAGGACTGGACAATGCACGAGGCTCCAGGACTGGAAAGCAGTGCCACAGGACAGGTGGCACATCTGAAGGGAAAGCTCAGGCACGCACAAACCACAGCTTCTGGTGTCTCTCATGTTGGGGTTCAGTCTTACAAGCTGCTGCTTGGTTCCTGATCCAGCATGGACAGGGGGATGGAGCCTCCCATGGAGCCAAGGGAGCTGCCCAGGAAGCCTCTCCCACCTCCATTCACTCCTTGGTCGTTATTAGCACTCAACTATGCCCCAACACAGCTCTGATACAGAGGAGCACTCCAGGGAAAAGCAGTGGTTATGCCTCTGCACCAAACTGCAAACACCAATGTAAAGACCAGAAAAGATGACTCCAAAGAGTGACCTTTTCCATGGTCTCGTTGTCCAAGTGCCTCCCTACCTTCCAGGAAGGTTCCTTCACATCCCTACCACAACAGCTTTAACCTTCCCAGTGCCCAGCCCCTGTCACGTTCGAGGGAACCGTTGCTGCATCGAGCAGGAGCTGCAGCTGCTCCGCTCGGAGGAGCGGTTCCAGAGAGCAGGAACAATTCTCATCAGTGCTTAAAAGCATCTCACACTCAGAAGAGCTGATTTCAAGTCAATATCCAGTCTCCTGGAAATAATTGTGTTGAATAGAGAGACGGTTGACGGTGACAGTCGGTTGTTTCTTAATGAAACGGATTTGGAAAAATTCAGATAAACTTTGTGTCTGTGGTTTAAAATAAATAAAGAAAATAGATATATGCAGGCCAGAACAGTAGGAGTGCAAGGGGAAAAAAAAGCCAGACAACTACGTGAGCTCTCAGGAAGAACAGGGCTCCTTGCTGCCACTGACAGCTGCAATTTTAACAAGCTTTGTAGCATTTAACTCTCATACATATATTTTTCTGCCAAGGCTGTAAATCTTATATTGCTATTTAAGATGGAGATAATTCCAGGACCAAAGTGATGTTGAAATAACATGTTTTAAGACAGAAATGCTGCCTCAACCGTGAAAGGTGCTGCTAACAGTAAAATTAGAGTGAGCGAGGGCTGGAGCTGGACCATTTGTGCCTTCTACTGCCAATACCATGTTTGTGTCAAGGTAACTGATTTCCATGGAGTGCCCAATACGGAATCAATAAAATCAACCTTCAGTGGTGTTGAACTTTGCATTGTGTAACGACAATAGCTCAAATTGAATTTTAATTCTTTTAATTATAACAGCGCTCAGAGGCCACATCACGAGAGGATTTGGTTCATCAAGGAAAAAGAAGCCACAACAGCAGCTGGCAAAAGATGTCAACGTTAGATATTTGCACAAGTGTACAGAGGCATTCTGGGCTTTATCCTTGACAGAATAGCCAAAACCTGTCTCTTGGCTAAAAGGCAAGGCTACACTTTCTTTTCCAGGGGTTCTTCACAAGTAATAGCTGTTTTTATACAGAAAAAAAAAATACAAACCCTTAAACTCCATTTATACCATGCTAAAAAAAAAAAAAATACAAGGAGGGAGGGAAGGAAAGGTTAAGGGATTAAACTTTGCAGATGCTTTGCACAGCCTGGCTAAAGCTCTGGAAAGACCATCTCAACCTTTGATCCCTTTGGGGAAAGAAGCAGTTATTTGAGCAGGCTTTTTAGGAACACATGCTGGGGACATCTGTGTCAGCAGACCCTAATCAAGGCAGACCCATAGCGCTGGAGCAATTTGTGTTCCAGGATTCAGACAAGAATATGAAATTCCTGATGGGATAACTAGCTACCTGTAGGGGCATGGATGAGTTTCCTGGATGGATTGTGAATGAGTGACAGTTTAATCCAGGTTTTTTCCATGTCTGTTTTTTACAGGGTTTTTTCCTTCTTTAAATCTGGGAGTCTTTAAAAGTGATAGATGTTCAGGGCATTACCCAGAAGTTCACCAGCTTCAGGAGGAAAATTACTATTTTGCTCTCTGTATTTCCATAGTTCCAGGCTCCCAGTTTGAAGTAACATTGACAGAACATGTTCTACACCTTTGCACACATGAGGTTAGAAACAGAAAAGAAGAGCATGGGGATAAAAAAGTTAAAAAAACCCACAGATGACCAAAAGAGCCCTTAGTTTTTTAAAAATATTTCACTTATTCCCAAAATTACCCACACAGCAAAAAACGGGAGCGGGCAGTCCAGTGGTTTCAACAGCACAGACTAACACAGGCCTGTGGCACGAGGATAAATTTTGCCCTGAATTAACAAGAGCAATGGTAACTGGAGTCTCTGAGAGCACTGTCAATATTTGCTCCACTTGCCATTGACAGGAAGCACAAATCCTGTGGCCCGAGCCTGAGCACATTCCAAAGCCTCTGAGCCAAGCAGGCCCTGCTCAGGGTGCAAATGAGATCAGCACCCTCAGAGACCTGCCCGGGCACAGCCTCGTGGGTGGGACCAGCTGGGTGAGCAGGGCAGCAAAATCCCACCGCTGTCATGTAAAGTGTCACGACTAAAGTGACACCAGGCAGCAGCAGCATCTATTCTGTGTTAGAAGCAAATGCTTCACGAGGACAGGTATTCTCTTGAGAGCACCTTTCTGGTATGAGAAACATTTAGCATCCTGCCGGTTACAGCGTTACAGGAACCTTCATAAATTATCCTAAACCCTTGTAGATTATTTTTCACTTCCCCCCGACTCCTGCCTGAGACACTGGCGCTGACAAGGAGTTCCCAAGACCTGTGCTTCTGAAACCAGTCATGGCACGCTGGTAGCATTTTCTGAGCTGTGTTTATTAGAGTATGCCACCAGATTCTGAAAGCCTTTCCCCAGTTACTTTCCTTCCCGGATGCACAGACAGCAGTATTTCCTTGGCACATTACTGAACTTCTCCCTTTCTCCCCCTCTAGCAGGAAATAACTGCGGAAAACTCTTCTATGCAATACCAGAGGCACGAGTTTAAGGTGGCCAAGTTGATGAACAGGTGGCAGCCTACTTCTCTGGCAGGGAAATTCCTTCTGATTTACTGAATTCACACAGCAAACTGAATGAACTATGGCAGCACCACCAGTCCGGGCTGGCTCCTCATTTCAGCTGCTCTCCTCAGCTTCTGCATCAGGATGGGATAGAAAAGAACCAGATTTCCACCGTGCATCCCCTATCTGCAGTCTGGAGACCATCCCTTCACAGAAACACCACTTGAACCCCACATGAGCAGTCCCATTTCGTTAGAGCAATCCAGCTGCACCTAATTCAAACAGCAATGAGCTTGCTGTCTGCTTTCCTACATTACTTCTTCCTGAATCCTTCTGCTCCACTCTACATCAAGGGGGGAGGAAAAAAACCCCATTTATTTCCTCCAGAGCTAATTCCCATACACTGCAATGAGAGAAATGCAATGTTCTGAGCAATAAAAGCTGGAAAGTGGAATTATTTTCTGCACCATTCAGATGGAAATGAAGCCTAGCCTCAATTCTGCCACCCACCTGGAGCCATGGTATGATCCTATAGATCTTTGGATCAATACTGCATCATAGCTACAAAACTAGAAGAAGGAAAAAGACGAGGCACAAAATCAAGGAGTGTAAATTTTAACTAAATTAGTTCTGTAAGGGTTCCCCCCTTCACTGCCACTTTTTGGAGTAAAGTACAGCACTCAGCCGGGGGACAGAGGAGGGCGGCCGGAGCGTTTCGCTTCCTTCAAAGACAGCTGGTGTTTAATTCTGAGGGCCATTATCCCTCACCCCAAATAAATGCACGAGATTATGCTGCGTATTTTCTGTTCGCCTATGTGTGGAGAGAACAAGAGAGAGCGGTACACCCCGTATTATTTCTTAATGACTCACTAAATTGCGGCATCTCCGCAGGAGGAGTGGGTCGAGCCGCCTCCCTGGCTCCCATCCACCCCGGCACTTTGTTCCAGGCTACCAGATGAGTTTCTGCCCACACAGCAGAGAGATGAAGAACGACAGGGGGTTGTGTTTGTTTGCTTGTAATTTAGGGCTGCCTTACATCACAGCACGTAGCTGAACACGACATCGGCAGGGAGAGAGGATGCTCAGGACTGTTTTCCCGACTGCCCGATTCCCTGGCTCTCCGGGGACAGCTCATTTGTGCCTGAGGGATTGTTATTTCACGGACTCTGGGACATGGGCTCTAGGGAAGCACTGCTCAGAAACCACCTGAGTGATAAAAGGGAATAAAATCGTGTTCCACGGATTTATTTTGAGCTCAGAGGCTTTCCACCTGGAAACTCCACCTCGTTCGTCTTCTCCAGAGGAGGCCCAGACGCAGAGACCACTCTGCTGCAGAGGGCTGCCAGCCCCACACATCCAGGCACATCCCCCGAGGCCAGAGAAGGAGGAACAAACCATCGCAGCCATAAAAACCCTTCACTTTTCACCAGGCAGAAACACAAAAAGGCGAACCGAGCCTGCTGCGAATGCCGGAACACCACACCGGTACAAACACATCCTCACCCACCTCCTCCACATCCCAGCCCCAGAGAAGAAAGCAGGAATGCCTTACCTTTGCTGGGAGATGAACCACAGGCGGGAGCCTCACATGCCAGCCTCGGAGCCGAGGCAGCAGCTTCCCAAAGCACACCCCGAGCAGGTCATATTGCAGCGGCGTGGCAAGGAACCACTCACCCCGCTGGAGGGGAAGGGCTGCTCCCACCCAGCTCCTCTCTTATTTCCTGGGTAACCACCCAAAGCTGGGGGCTGCATGCCAGTGAATGTGAACAGCTTTGCCTGGTCCCTCCCTGCTGCCCACCCAGCCCCTGGCCTCTCCTCAAAAGCCCATCTTCAGAGGTTGGGCTGGTGCATCAGACAACTTGTAGAGGTCTGGTGTTGTCTCCTAGTTCATATCTGAGCCCAGTGTGGTGAGCAGTGCTGTATTTATCACCTTCCAAATCACTGAGGTCCTTCTACAGCTGTGCAGTTCTTCTCTGTAGGGTTGCTTCCCTCTTTTCCTTGTTTAGTCAGAAGTTTTACAAGACCTGATCTTCTCCTCAATTCCAGGCTCCTGAAGTTAATTGAATTCACCTGCCTTTTGCAAAAAAAAAAAAGTCCCTAATCTTCCTACTTGATAGGAAATGCCAAGAGATAAAGATCCCTGGCATCTACACTGCAGTCCAAAAGGGCCCACAAGGGTTTTTTTTAACTTTCAGTAATTCCTGAGTTATTTCATGGCTGTGAATGCCCACAGTTACCAACAGTGTAACACTGAGCCCAAATCCTTCTCAACTGCACCCAGGATGTTCAAGCCCTGATCAGCCCTGATCCCTGGGTGTAAGCCATCCAGGCAGACCCCTGTCCAAAACAGGCCACAGAAGTTCATTCTCCCAGATTTCCTTCCATGTTCCTAATCCAGGGCAATGTTTATAACCCTGGGTTTATTTCTGTGGTGTCCCCAAACACATTAGCTAATAGAGATGAACCTTCTGGTACCAGTTTATCTTTTCTCCTTTATGCCAGTATTTAATGCCTTCTTTCATCCACTTCAGTAATGAATCATCTGGTTTTGTATGATTAGGGTTATGAGCAGCTCAGTTCTTGTACAGTGGAACATTAGGGCAGGGATACAGATGCCCATAGGACAGAGATAAGGATTCATGAAAGAGGAGACTGGGCTGATTCAAGAGAAATGCATTTAAAAATGCATTAGTGAAGAGCAACAGAATGAAAATACTTGATGAATATTTTAAGTGGCCAAATATTAAAAGAGTGTGTGTGCATATATATTCACAAAACCAAAGGCACTGGTTTTAATGTCCAACCAATCTGTAATTTGCATCACTGCTGGGATCTATCTGAATTTATCTGGATTTAGGGGACGAGTCTGTAAGGTGCTTCAGTTAGCTGGCATTGACCAACAGAAAAGCCCTGACACATCCACACATTTTTTGAACACTTCCCTGGGCACTCTGTTCCAAAGCTTTACAATCCTTTCCATGGAAATTTTTCTCCCTGGTATCCAATCTAAGCCTCCCTGGTGCAAGTTCAGGCCATTTCCTGCCATCCTCTCTCTGGGAGGGGAGACTGAGTGCCCTCACCACAACCTCCTTTCAGGGAGCTGCAAAGAGCAGTGAGGATCTCCTAAAACCTATTTTTCTTTGGGCTGAACAACCCGAGCTCCCTCAGCTTCCTCCTTGTGCTCCAGCCCCTTCACAAGGCTTCCTCCTCCCACAGACAAGACCAGCATCCTCATTACCGAAAGCACACGAGGCTTCTGCCAGCTCAGAACATCTCACAAACACTTTTAATTAATTTTTCCAGCGTGCAGGATGAGTAAACACACTATTGTTGATGCTGTCAGCTGTCTGATATAAGTCCCAGACCTCTTTCAGTTTCACTCAGAAATACTTTGACCTCTGTCAAAAACTCATTGACAATAAGGTCTCTCCAAGTAAATGTTTGCAGCAGCAACAAAAGAGGAGGTAATAGTCTGCCTGCTCTGCATACGGGAGGCACAATACTGCCTCAGATTTTTATGGTAATTTCTTCAGATACAGTATCAAGCTTTGGCGACTTTTTAACTGCTGAATTACAGCCCTATTTCTCCCAAGGAATCCTGAAATCTGGGTTCCAGGCGGAAAAACTCCTTCCATAGATTTTGTACCGTGCGAAAACCTAAATATTTATTTATTTACGACTACTACGCACATAGGAAAGGGTGGCCAGCAGTCTGTGAAATTATTGTTTGCATCTAAATGTAGTTAGCACAGCTGAAGACTTAATACTTGGCTAATGCCTGCGATCCTTATTAACATAAATATTGTCCCAGTCAGGCGGGATGGAAGTCATACACGAGATAAGATCTTGTCTGTTGCTGGTGATATGATCTCAACACTAGTCAATTAAAACTGCTGGAGTATTTTGTAATCATTGTCATATCAAATTACTGCACTGATGCATACGTTAGCTAGGAGAAGTTATTACATTGCCACGTGGGGCGAGAGAAGGGCTGAAGGAATCCTGCAGTGCTGGTAGTTTATGGAGACATAAAAATTACAGTGGACAGTGTTATAGTTATTGCAAGGACCACTGTAATTGTATAATAATTCTGTTTACACTTGTCCATCCTATTTTTCTTGTAGAAAGTTATACATGAAATGATTCCGTGGGACTGTTCAAGGGACTGAGATATAAACCTTTGGAGATTGTTTTTCCTCACTCTCTCCAATGGCACTTTACAATGTGGTCTCCTTTGCAGAGCCTGACTTCGAGTAGTCAATATAACATATTCCTATAAGACTGTCAGTAGGATTGGTGGGGTAATTTGCAGAGGTTTTGTGGATCTGCAAATTGAGAATCAGCCCTTGGAGGATTAAGGTTTCAAATTTAATTTTACGCTAATTCCAGGCATTTTTAAAAAAAACAACAAGCTTGGCTTTACTGCCTCATATACAAGGTTATTTACTTCTCCTTGGGCTGTTTTTATGGTTTGGGGAGGATCCCAAGCTAATGTAACACTGCCCTGAGTGCTTGGAGCTGCACCAGCGAGGCCCTGGCTCACAATTACACCGTGGAGTTCACCTGGAGTAAAACCAGCACCTGGTGTGGAGGTGCCCAGGCCCAACCCTGCTCCTCGCTCGCAGGAGAACTTGAGAGCAGGCAAAAGGCTCACATGGAATGATTCCCTCTGAAAAGATCTGCCATTTGTCAATCAATTCCTTGGTTTTCTCATGCCATTAGTATCAGTAGTTTGTATTTTTAATTGGAAATATCTCCTAGAAAACCCAGCTACTCTCAGGGCCCCGCTGGGAGAAACACTGCAAACACAAAGTCAGAGCAAGTTCTTGCCCCAAAAATCTCCACTCTGAAATCTCTGCAGTGTCAAGCACCATGACCACACGCAGTACACAGAATATTATTTTCTGAAATAAATTGCAGATTGTTATTTTATTTAAGAGGAGAAAAAAAAAATAAAATTGGAGAGCACTTGTAGAAATGAGTAAGGTTTCACCTAGTGATAAAGGTAGTTATGCTCCAGTAATGAGGAGAAGGGGAACTTGCTATCAAGAATTAATGAGATCACAAAGAACAGGCAGGGGAAGTGAACGTTTTTAAAATGTCCCTGCTGAACACCAGGAATAATAGAGTGAGAAAAAATGGAGTAGATCCCTGTGGTAAAAACTATTAGAGGCGGCGAATTATAAAACTATTAACCAGAATGTAACTCCCAATTAAAAGATGATTTAACACTGGAATCTGATGGATGAATTTTGATTAAATGGAGAACTATTAGGAGCCCTGGGAAATGGACTTCTCCTGCCAGTTCTAAAAGTTAAAAGGCAGTTTGATATAAAAATTTATAAATTAAGGTTAATTACTTTAAATAACATGGCTGGAAGCAATAAAAAGAAATTTATAATATTCTCTGGAGTTTTAGGAAAATAATATAGATATCCGCACCTCTCAATGGAAAATCGAATTAGCATCCCCAAGTACAGGTTGACAAAGACAAAGGCAAAATAAACTCCCTGACAAAGGGGCTGAAGGACTCCTGGCCTTTGATCCACCAGGAAACTCCGTGTCCGGTGCCACAGTGACTCTGTTCCCAGGAATTTTTCTGTGGAGGAAATGCTCTTCTTCCCTTCAGCCTTTGAACCTCGTGGTGAGCACGCTGCAAATCAAAGGATGGATGCTGGAGACGTCCACAGGGGCAGGTTGATCCTCCTGCCCTTGAAGAAAGGTTTGGCTCTAGGAGCTGGCAGGGAAAAGTGGATGTCAGGTAACCAGATCTGGGATAGCAGTGGGAGGCAGCAGCCTAAAGCAAGGTCAGAGAGTCCTTCTCTTAAGGGCTCGTCGTTGTTACTTACCAGCCTTTAAATACCGTGAGAAAGGATCCGGGCTAGGTGAGGAACTTGTCCCCGGAGGTGGTGTGGGTTATTCAGAAATGTGGGGTAGGGGAGCCAGCCCTGCCCAGCTCCCAGAGACCCCAGGTGTCTGCTCCAGCTCCCCGATGAAGGACAGGGGAGCTCAGCTGGAGGGGGTTTAGTGTTACATTACAGCTGTTCTCGTGGAATACCCTTTAATGTCGAGAGGGTGTTTGGGGATAAGGCACTTAGTTCAGCCTGAATCTCCTTTATCCTTTCAAATGGATCCCATGGAGGAGGTGGGGATTGAGGAGGAAAAGCATGTGCCCATGTCACTCCACATTAACTGCCTGGACGGGATCGTTCCCCCAGGAAATACAGCAGAAGGCAGCAGAAGTGGAGAAGGCTTCTCTGTGACAGCCTCCCGGGGCTTTTACACAACCCAAAGGGGATCGTGGAGGAGGCAGAAAGCCTGAAAGGTTCCTACAGATCCTGAGGGATTCCCTGAGAACTGGAATACAGGGGTATTCTTCACTAGTGGAAATGTCTCCTTGTCCCCTGCTCCACTCTGGCCTGGCTGTCAGGGATGTTCCTCTGAGCACGGCAGCCAGGACAAGAGAGCATTCCCCAAAGCCTCACAGGTCAGCTCACGCCAGCTTCCCTCAGCCAGGATGCCGAGGAAGCTCCCTGCCCCTTTCCAGTGTCCACAAAGATTTCCATGGGAGCTGTGGAATGTGCTGCACGCTGGCTCCAGCTCCTGTTTTACTGCTTGCCCAAACGAAGGGGCAGATCCCTGCAGGCTGGCCTGGAGAGCCTGACCAGACCCCCATGTTCTGTGCCCCTCCCCTCCAGGAGTACCTGGCCCTGGGGAAGGCCGAGGTGGAGGAAGCATCCATGCATCCCATGTCCTGCTGCCCATCCAAGGGGATGTGTGCCCCCTAGTCACTGGCTGCTCAGAGTTTGGGTCCTTTCTGTGCCTCCTGAGTGGCTGTGGCTGTGTGCCCACCAGACTGTCCCTTCCCCAGCTCTGTTCTCCCACTGCCCAGTGTACCGGGGGCATCCATTTACAAACACACTGTTCCAGGCTCCTCCTGTCACCTTCCTCCCCCAGTGTCCCCCCAGAGGTAATTTTGTGCCCATCCACTCGGATCTGAGCCCAGAATACCCCCCCAACAGGACACCATAACCCATCCCGCTCTGAGTCACCACTGTTCCACACCGTGATCAGAAACCTCTCTGCCGAGTGAGCAATGTTTTCTAGTTTTTGGTTCCTTTGAGTGTTGACCCTTGAAATTTCCAGCTCCTCCCTTCCCCCTTCCCCACTCCCACTGCTCAGAGTCACCCCGTGCCCCCCGTTCTTTGTCTTCCAGGCTCGCCCGCCCCAGCCAGGGTAGCGCAGTGCTGCTCCTTTAAGGCTCAGTGCCTGTAAGTGATTACTCTTGGCTATCACTTTTTCTATATCAGACATGTCATGGTGAAGAATCTTCAACCTTGACTCTTACAGCTGCCCTAATTATAGGACATATTTTTGGTGCTGTGTCTTTATTCCTCTCCGTGCTGGCACTCTGACCCCGGTGCTTCCTCCGTCGCGCTTGTGTTAACAAGGTTGTCCATTCTCCAGTTTCCTCACTCTGATTTGTAACTCGAAATTACCATATCTGGCTTTCACTCACTGACAACCGTCACTTTAAATAGGCCTTTTAAAGTTAATACGATGTCCATTCTAAAGTGGAGTATTACTTTTCAGTGATGTTAAATGAGCAATTTAAGGAGCTATAGGCTTTTCTTATAAGAAAAATTAAATTTTATCTGCTGCTTAATTTATGTATAGGGCTAACCCTAAACAAATCTGTCATAAGGTGCTGCCATCCCTTTAAAAAAAAAAAAATAATACAAGAATAACTCTAGTTAATGGTGGTAAAATACCGAAGAAATATACGGATTATTCATAAAAACATGTCTAGCTCACACTTTTTAGAGCCTCAGGTACATGGTGCAGCAGGAATATACTCCCTTTTGGGTCTCATCCAGTGGATTTAGTGGATCCATGGCCAACAGGGACAGTATCACTGGCTGGGAAATGTTTGATCAGTCATATCAGTAAGCAAAACAGCTCCCATTGTCTCTGGGAAGGATATTTAGACTAAGAAGTATTTTTGCTGAGATGAACGGACTCCAGCTCCTGCTGGAGAGAGCTTTGTCCCATTCCTTCAGCTCCACAGATGATCAGTGTGGAGCCTGAGCAGCTTTTTGTCAAAAACAGCCAGGCTGAAAGCAAGGGGGTGATGCCTCCCTGCTGGAGCCAGGGGAGCAGAGGCTCCATGGGTTATCACTCACCCTGCCATGCCACGCTCCCTGCCCAGGCTCTCCAGAGCAATTCCTTCATGCCCAGCTCTTCTGAAAGTCTCCGTTCCCACCCCTCTGCCTTCCAGCTCTGCCTTAAATCTCCCACTTCTCACCGCACTGTGAGAGCAAGTTCCCTCCTGTTTGGCAAACGATTTGAGAGCCCTTCCTGGAGAAAATCCCTCTCTCCAGGCTGCTCAAGCAGCTCCAAGCTGCCTGAGATTTCAGTGTTCATGTGGGATCAACATGCTGGGCCTGATGTTTTTCCCTTGGCTTCCGAAAGGTCAGAATGGCAGTGTATTGAATCTCCAAACACACTGATCATGCAGCTCTGCTAGCTCACTAGAATCCATTAATATCCAAGATACTGGAAGCAAAAGGGAAAAAAACCTTCCTCCATGAGCTTAAATCAATTAGCTGGGACTAAAAAAATGTAGATTCTTGTGGAAGAATAAAAAATGGAAAACACCAGGCCTCATTATCCTGTCCCTGAAGTGCCAGAGGGTAAAATTATCTTTCATGATGATGTTCTGCATTGATTAGTCAAACATGTAGGAAATCATATTAAAGATTTGACACCTGATGTGGGATCAGAAGAGCTGTGTGCTGCAACAGCACACGCAGATGTTGTGGTATGTGCTTTGGCCAAAGGAAAGGAAGACAAGAGTGTGGAAAAAGAAAACATGGAAAATTCCCTGTGGAAGAATCTTGTAGATTTAAATGCTCTGTTCAAGAAAAAAAAAGAAATCTCCTTCCATAGGAAATCCTTCAAGAAGGTATATGATAATTTCCAGATCACTTCTCCTCTGCTCATTCCTAGTTATCCTGTGGAACCCTGTACCACAGAAGTTGATTAGATGCACTGAGGTTCAGCAGGAAGGGTATGTTCCAGCCAGCCATATGCAAAAACCAGGCACTCTCAAAGGGACACACTGCCGAGGTTTACTGCAGATTCACTAAAAAAAGCAAGCTGGAATTAATGGGAAGGAATATTGCCCTGAAATGGGAGATGAAGATCTAGAGGTGGATTGAACAGACAAACATCACCCAACTGCAGAGAAGCCTCAGTGTCCTGCAACGCCTGGGAAATCAGGAAGGGGAAAAAACCAACTTTTAGGTTTTTACTGCCACTGCCATGGTGAGTGACCTTGCCTGACTCAAGGCCACAGATACAGCTCTGCTACAAGGATCTGCTGTTTAATATTGGAGCCTTGCAAAGCACAGCCTGCCAGAGTGGCTTTTCCAGTGGCTCTTTTCTGGTGGCGAGGATCAAGTGTGCATCTCCATGATCAAAATGCTGACAGCCTTCAAAGCCAGAAGAACCATTACACAAAAACATTGTATAAAATCATTATAGGCCTGTGCTCTTATCACACACCCCTAATCAGCAGCTCTGGGATCTTCCAGCACTTCAGGGCTAATTTCTACGCCAGTGTTAAGTCAATTCCATGGCATGGATAACCTAAATTATTTGGCAGATTAGGTTGCAGGAAGCATAGCAAACATTACTCAGAGCGTTTTTAAAACTGCTGTACAAAGTGCACCACAGTGATAAAATAGAGCAATGCCCAATTAATATGCACAAAAAAAAGCCCTATAGTTAAACAGTTTTAACCCCTTCCTTACCACGATTCTTAAGGAGGATGTGAACACCCATGGAAGGTCTGTGCTGCCCCCAGCAAGGTTCTCACCCATGCACTCCCAGTTCTCCCGGCTGTTCCATCAAAAGGATTTCTTTTCGTCCCTGACTTTCCTTTCATCTCATCCTCTCTGTTTCCACCCAGCAGTGACGACCACAGTCCCCTGTGCAGACGTGGGGCAGGGAGCAGAGCAGATTTCAGGATGCTTTACGAGCCCACACAGCTGTATTCAGACTGGAATATTTGAACTCCAAACCAAGCAATTGAACTCACATACAAATTGCTGCTGACAGTGTAACTAAATAAAAGACCCACTTTTCTAATCCCCGAGGCCAATACAAGAAACTGTGGTGAAGAAATGGGTATTTTTCATCCATCTGGCTGCAGTGACCACCATTAAATTTGAACATAAAGCTCAAAAGACCCGTGTAGTGTCACCAAAAATCCTGGAGTGGACTGTCAGACGGTAATAAATCACTTGGAAATGACCTTACAGGTGGAATCATAAACTGATTTCAGAGCAAAATTTTTATGAAAAGCCACTGAGTTCTGCAGGGAAGGAAAGTTTTGAATTTTCCGTTTCCTCCACTCTTTTCTTTCAGTCAAGAACACCCCACTCCATCCCACCAACAAATTAACCAGGTTTGAGTTCCTAGTTTAAAATTTCCAGGGCAACATCTGCCTGGTTTGTCTGTACTTGCAGAGGGACAGAATGTCCTGTTGAAGCCCACAACTTCCTGACGATGTTTGTGTCACCCCAGAGCCAGGGGTGGTCTAATACTGTGAGAAAAGCAGGTGAAATCTGCAGAGGATCATTTCATGGCCCAAAGTTACAGAGAACCACTGACACGAAGCCAATACAGCTGATGCACTTGCCTGGACTATTTAGACAAATGGACCACACAATATAGTCCCACTGGCAGCTCTGTGAGCAGTGAGGTAGCAGGAGGCAAGAACGGTATCCATATATTCACAGGTACCTCTAATGTACACAAAAATATATAATCAGCATCAGCACTCTTCAGCAGAGTGCAACCAAGAATTATGGAGATCCTAACCTTGCAAGCCGAATAAATTATTGCCAGGGGATTATTATGTATTCTAACAATATCTAATGTACCTCTTTGTCTCCCATAAATTACAGGGCATCCTCTGGCTCCTACAACACACTCTGTCTCATGCAAAGCCACTACAGAGCCTTTTTTCCCCCTAAATACACACAATAGGATCTCTAATCAGCATGGGCTCGTATAGGGATTTTAATAGGCGAGAAAAACATAATCACATGTTCAGTGGCCTGGTGTAACTGTTTCAATACCAAAGCAAATGGGCACAATTTCAATGTGCTGGTAAAGGGGAACCTCATTTGCAATGTGTGTGTGCATCAGCACCCTCATTAGCTATAGACACACCCCTGTTCCCAGTTCCCCAGGAATTTTACTGTTGTACAAAGTGTCTCCACGCGGCGTAGGCTGTAGTGGAGTCTCCGTGATTGACTTTCTGCCTCTCAGTCAAAATTTGCAAATAACACCTGCTCTGCATTGACTTCTCCAGCATGCACTCAGCAATGGCTCATCAGACTCAGCTCACTCCAGCACCCACACGAAAAATATCCCTTGCATTTTAACACCTGCCACTCACAACCGATGGGAGATGACACCTGGCAAAGCCCTGGTGCTGTGTGTGCATCAGCACGAGCTAAAGTTGCCCTCAGGTGATGTCGGAATTAGCAGAACTTGGTGCATTTGTCCTTCTTTGATGAGCATTTTTGTCCTCATCCAGGCACTGGAATTGGCTGTCTGTTGTTTTCCAGCAGATTTACCCAGACATTGGATACCTGCCTCAAGATTTTGATAAACCAAAAAGCACCACAGAGTTAGAACACTCTATACCCCAGAACCAGCCCTTTCATAGTCCATTTTTGCAGGGAGAGACATGAAAAATACATTTGGTTTTGCGCTGTATTCAAACTGCAAACAAAGCCAAAATTACTTTTAAACATCCTATTCCATTTAGAAGACCACAAGGACAATTGTTTTGCCTCATTCTCTCAATCCCTTCTGCTTCAGGTTCCTTTTACCACTCAGAGATACACACACATTCACATCCTCCTTTAATATGAAAAGTCCAAGAAGGATATTGTGTATAATCCTTCATGGGCTGCATTTTTAATATATATTAGCAAGGTGACGGATACCCTGAGTAGACTGGTCAGGGAAAGAAAACGAAGGCAAGAAATATTCTCAGGGTGTTATTGATTAACTGTTTTTCAGAACAGAGGGAATCATTTTTAACTGGTTTAAACTATGATGGACTCAAGTGGAAAATGCAAGCAGAGTTAGCAAGGAGCATAATTGACTGGGCATGGAACTAAGTAACCTCTCAGCACGCTGGAAGTGGTGGAGCGAGGGGGGTTACAGCTGGGGCTGCTCTGGACCCCGAGCCCTTTCTTCCCAAAGTGAACTCTGCCAGCAGCCAAAGACGATGACAACAAGTAAAGGGAGGGGAAAAAAAAGGAAGGGATAAAAAAAAAAAAGGGTCCAGCCACTCAGTTACATGATCTAAATTCTAATCAAACATCATTTAAAGCATGTTTTATTTCAGCCTCTGGAGAGATAGTCCCTCCTGACTCCTCACCATGGCAACCGGTGTCTCATTTCAGAAGTGTCATGCCACATTATCATCTTGCCGGCTCACACACTCCTGCCTGACAAGTTCTCTCTGCCCCTTGTGACAACCGTTCCAGGCTTATGCTGTTTATTTTTGGTGTCAGGCTGGCCCTGGCAGATTGAAAGGCAACCTCAACCCCTTGAACAACAAGCACCACACCCCACTTGGCGATAAGAGATGATTTGAGAAGATATTTGCTTACATGTGTATAAGCAATTTGCCGCACGACGCAGCCCCGCGTGTCTGTGTGAGCGCACGCACAGGGGCGTGCGTGCAAAGGGGAAGGCGACGGACGAGCGTGAGGCTTCCTGAGAAAGCAAACAATTCATTTCAGATCCCAGGCAGAAGATTTCAATCATCACGTCCTGTAATTCACACGGAACAATACGAAACCCGGGCCAAAGAGGCGTCCTAGGTACTGTCTCCTGAGAGGCGCGGACGCAAAGCCAGACGTTGTCTCTGCAAAACGCCCTCGCCGCGTCACTGCAGAGCGCGGCGAGGGACCCGGCAGCGGCACTGCACCAAGGACTGGGGACAAAACCTGCTGTTAATTGCCAAAGGAACGTCCTAGAGAGACACTCAGGGCCGGATTCATCTCTGCTTAGTGCAGCTCCTCAAACCTCTGCACCAGTTTCTCTGCGGCTCTGTCCATCCCAACAGAGCCGAGCGCTCCTGGCAGAGATGGCCAGGCTGCGAATCCTACAGAGCTGCTGCAGGAAAGACTGACTCTAAATGGTGGTCTCCAGGACAGCACTGGACAGTGACCCTGGGGACAATGGCCCCACCAGGGCCATGGGGAGGATATTGAGTGCAGGACTTGTAATGACCTCAGGTAGTGAGGAGTGTTTGGGGCAAAGCTGGTATCAGCCGTGCCTCGGGAGCTGTTCTCACCTTTTCAAAGCTGTGCGGTGAGGAAGAAGCCCACGATGGAAATGAACATGGAGAAGGCTGGAAGAGGAACGGTCTGAAGCTTGGCACAGCGCTGCAAAACAAGGTGGAACAGCGTTTAAAAAATGGCTGTGAGAGTTTGCAAACTGAGACAGCCCAAAGCAGAGATTCTCCAGTGCACACACATCGTTAGGGATATCAACAAGCAGCACACACAATTTGTGGGCAGCATTTTGCCTCTACCAAAGCCTGTAACCTTCATCCAGTACATAACCCAAAGAGGAATGGCAGCTGGAGCAGGGGATGGAAATTCTCTTCAAAAAGTGAGACATGCTGACATCAAATAACTCTACACAACAGTTTTAATTGAATTTACAGGGATATCTCCATGTGCTATTCTGGTCCCAGAAAAGAGAACCAAGTGTGGTTTTCCATGAAGTTTATGTGGGTCACAACGTAAACAAAACTTGATCCAGTTATCTCAAAGGAAGAATCACAGACTGGGCAAAACCACACAATTAACTCAGAGGCAATCTTTGATCAAATAAAGGGCTAATTGCAAAACAGCTTTCATTAAAAACAAATAAACAAAGCAATATGTTCGTTTAATTTTTAATCCATTTCCTGGTAACTGTACCATCGAAACACAGGGGCTTACAATAGCAAGGGATCTGTAAACAAAACAAGATCATCCCAAGACATGCTAATGGCATTTTACACAGTTTGAAAGAGTAGAGCTTGTAGATTTTTAAAAGCATAAAATGAGAATTAACATTGATTATGGAGCAGCAATGAAATTCCAGAGTTGCATGTCCCATAAAAAGCTATAAAACCAATAAATGCTACAGGAAGGTTTTCCAGATGAGAAAAGGAAGACAAGGGGAATAGTCCACAAGGCAGAAGCAGCATCCAGGGAAGGAAGGAGGGAAGAAAGGAAGGGATGCCTGTCTGGCTGTACCAGCCCTGGGCTCCATTCTGTACCCATTAGCCAAGAGGGCAAGCGAGGCCCACCTTGTCCATGAGCATTCCTGGGAGAAAAGCTGGCTGGGAACTGGAGTCAGCATCATCCCAGCATGGGAGCAGCGTGCTCAGGGCTGGGACTGGTGGCCAGAGGCAACCTCAAACCCCGAGCTACTCGGTGTGGATGCAGTTACATCTCCCTGTCATAGAATCACAGACCCACAAAATATCCTGGCTTGGAAGGGACCCACAAGCATGGCCAAGTCCAACTCCTGGCCCTGCTGAGGACCACAAGAAAAAAAAAACAGGGTGCAAGAAGAGGATACCAGCACTTCTTTGATGTTTATTTCTTGTTTAGCCTTCCCATGCGCAGGGACTAAACAATAAATATTGTGGGCCACTGAATATGGGAATTAGAGTGAGAGAAATCCCTTCTCTAGCCTGGTCTGTGCATTGCTGAAGCTGTTTTTAAATCACAGTGTGCATGGCATGACAGATACTGACAGACAGAAACTGGCTTTTCCAGGAAATAGATAGGGCTTTCCAGCTTTATCCTTCCAGAGCAGTGTTTAAAAAAAAATAGTAGTAATAATAAAACCAGCCCTGGACCAACATCACTAGTGAAAAATACAAAATGAAAATGAGTGTTGCTGCTAGGGGCTCTCCTTAGTTCAGAATTCCAGGTTTACAGCAAGGCTATAATTTTGCAAACTAATAAGATGAAGTTGGTGGTGAAAGAAGGCAGTGGGGGGAATGGAAACAGAACCTGAGCCTTGGGGAGAGAGGAGGAAGGAGGCTGGTGAAAATGCTGATATTTACTTACTGTAGATGCAGAGCCTATAACACCCTCCCTGGCACAGCAGCCCAAGGTGCCAGGCAGGCAGCGACAGCAGCACGCTTGGATGAAGCTGTGCATGGTTTTGTGAGAGCGGCCACTCGCAGCAGCACCGAGATTAATAACAACCCCTGCATTTTTGGTGCAAGTTACGGGAACATCCAGCACCGGTGGTGTTGAGCCTGGCACAGGGACCTCGGCACCAGCACCGCTGCTGCCCGGGTGTCTCATCCCTGCGCTGTTTGCTGTTGGGGTTTTTTCCAAAAGGGAACGAATTTCTGAGGTGCTGCCTGACCCGCACCACACGTGGCTGTTCCTGCCAGACAAAGGAACTCACCTCACAGATAAAACCTCAGCAAATCTCCCCGTGAGCGGACAAGGGGCACCTGTGGAGATGCGCTTTTTGCGGGGCTCTGCCTGGCAAAGCCACCGGGGCTTGCTGGCCCCTCAGAGCAGAACTCCCGCTGCACATCAAAAACTCATCGCGGGCATCACATCTCGGAGACGTCCCGCATCGTTCTGGTGTGTGGGAAGCGGGAGGTCGAAGCCTTCCCGTTCGGGATCTCCTGCGTTAATTGCTGTTTGTGTTTATTTAATGAGGTGTGGAGCAGCCTCTAGTGGCGGGCGGCGGCCACTTCGGCCCAGCCGAGGGGATGGAGGGTGCCCGGCTGAGGGGATGGAGGGTGCCCGGCTGAGGGAGATGGAGGGGGCCCGGCTGAGGGGATGGAGGACGCTCGGCTGAGGGGATGGAGGGTGCCCGGCTGAGGGGGATGGAGGATGCCCGGCTGAGGGGATGGAGGATGCCTGGCTGAGGGGATGGAGGATGCCTGGCTGANCCGGCTGAGGGGATTGCGGCCGCTCTGCTCGGGGACCCGGCACCTTCCCGCCCTGCCCACGCACTCCAGCCTTCCCCTCCTTCCCGCCGCTTTCCCACCTTCCTGCCTTCCCCACAGACCCCCCACCTTCCCCACAGACCTGTCACCTTCCCACCTTTTCCACAGACTCTCCACTTTCCCTCCTTCTCCACAGACCCATCGTCTTCCCACCCTCACCACAGACCTTCCACTTTTCCACCTTCCCCACAAACGCATCACCTCCGTACCTTCCCCACAGACTCTCCGCTTTCCCGCCTTCCCCACTTTCCCGCCTTCCCCACAGCCCCGCCATCTTCCTGCCCTCCTCCCCACACCTTGGAAAGTCCTACGCACCACGTCTGACGGTGGCTCTTCAACGTGCACTTACCTACCTCGGCAATGCTTGGAATTTTATTTCATTAAGGGGGTGTGTGTGTCAGAAATCTCTCATTGAAACTTGTTGCAGAAACACAGGAACTTGCCCGAGCGGTGTTTGGGTTGAGCTCTTGCTCGCTGCTTCCCCACCCAAGCCAGGCGCCCCCAAACCCTTGTGGCATTTGTTCCCTTCCTCTTGTCCCTGTACTTCCCTCAGTTAAATTCACCTCAATGATCACTTTATCCTGAAGTTCTCTGGCACCACGCTTTCTCCAAGCATCCTCAGGAGTAACGGTGGCAAGAACCCATCAGCTACTTTCGTGTCCCTCACTCGTCACTTTTACTCCAGATTACACTTCCCAACTGTGCTATGTCCAACCTTTCCTGCCACAGCAGAAGTTATATCTTTTGGCTTTTCCCTGGCCTGTGATTTGCATTAATTCCTCAGAAAGCTGCTGTCAGTTTTCTTCTCCCTTTATTGGCACAGGTCCCAATTTTTTAAAATCCTTGATGGTTTTCCTTAATTAAACTCATAACTTCTCTTAACTATTTCTCCAGTGCAACCCCAGATTAAAATACACTTTGGCCTCCTGGCCATGCAAGTCACCTTCTTCCAAACCACCACCTTTCCTTTCTGGAAAGCTTCCCTGGACTTGACACTTGTAGGATTTCTCCATTATTGGTCCTCAAAGAGGTTCTCATTTCCCTCAACAGATTTTTCATACGTTTTGCTGACTTGGCTCAAAACCCTGAAGGGGGTTTGACATGGACCACATGCTTTCAGGGTCTTTTAACACTCTTAATTTCTCTGTCACCTCTGCTCAGTTTCCTTCAATATTTCTTCTTTATGCAAAAGGATATTTATCTTTCACTTTGGCATCTGCCCTGCCACCCGCCTTTGTGAACATGAAGGCAAAACTGTCAGGGGTTTCTTTTTTTATGTTCTTTTCCTTACACAATGTCTATCAATAACTCTCAGCAGCTTTTAGAGTCTTCCCACTGCTGATCTATTATTCCTTTGGCCCATGCTACATTTCTTATTATTTATTATAACCATTTTCACAGTTTTCCCTTCATTTCCCATGACGGCTCATCTTGTCACTTCTTTTGCTCCTTGCTTCATTCTGAATTTGCAGTTCCAGGACCACATGTTGGCACATCCTTGTTCCTCTGGGCAGGCAGGACTGCGGATCTGCCAGGCAGGCAACCAGCCCTGCAAGGTGGGAGAATTCAAAGGCAAAAATTCAGACAGTTTTGATTCCACACATACGTGGCACACGAGAGGGAAGGCAGCAAAGACCTTGTGCTGACTGTGGAACACCGAACCACAGAATGGTTTGGGTTGGAAGGGACCTTAAAGCCGGTCTCATTCCACCCCCTGCCAGGGGCAGGGACACCTTCCACTATCCCAGATTGCTCCAGCCTGGCCTGGGACAATTCCAGGGATGGGGCAGCCACAGCTTCTCTGGGCCATTTTATACCAAGTGCATACATCACATATATAATACCATATATTGCCTCTTTGAAACCTACTCTTGTACATTTTCCCTTTCCTTCCATTGTATTCTGATTTTCTTCCAACTTGCTTCTTTTTCCCTCAAGAAAAATGTCTCAGTTCCCTTTCCTTAAACTCAGTTTATTTTTTGTGATAGCAGTCACAGAGTGTGGCTGCTACCTCTAGTCAGCATAAAGTACCAGCCAGAATGAAACCATAACTGTGAGTTTTAGTTTATATACGACGTACGCTGTGAGGGTTCTAAAAATCTGTGAACCTTCGTAACTAATGCTCCCGTCCATCTCAGCAGAGCTACATGAGGAAAAGGTTTGCCTCTTTGAATTTGCAATTAGATACCTAAGAGAATAAATCACTCCTTTTTCCAAGAAGCAAATTGCCCTAGCCTATGTAAACAAAATCCCTCATCGAGGGCTATTTCATATTTTTTTTCTAGCTGAAACTTTCAGTGAAATCTTCTTCGGAAACCCTCCCCCTCCCCCCCCGTTATCCTCACCTGAATTTCTTTGCAGCTTATCTCTAGTTTTTAATAGCTGTGACCACCTTAACTCCTACAAAAGTAAGTGCTGAAAAGCCACAGCCCTGAGGGTCAAATAGAAATGTTCTTTATTTATAGGGAGCACATTTAACTGTCACACAGTTCCTGCCCATTTTTTGTGTCACCATTATTAGTAGGTTTCTCCAGCCATCCCTGCCTCTGTATGTGCTCGGCGTTTGAGGATGAGCAGCACCACCTTGGACACTTTGTGGGACAAGGGAACCAATAAAAAGACATTCATGAAAATGACCGTACCCAGGGAGACAAAATATCATTACATGAAATGGATTTGCTGGCACTCCTCACCAAATTTAGCACCTATTAAATTATAGAAACCATTATTCCTTTATACAGGAAAGTCTGAAACTTTCCCTCAAAGATATGTTTTATTGTTTTAAGTGGGGCTTGAATGCATTTTTTTTTCCCTTGTGATAAATTTCTACACATGAATTTTCTTACCGATACAACAGGTCCTTGTCCTACTAATAATTCTATTGATCAAACGGGGCAATACTTCCCTTTTCTCCCAGGAATACTTTCTGCAGGTGCCCAAAGGGAAGCCTTGCTGCCAATTCCCAGCGGATGCTGGCTCAGACACACGTCCAAGAGGTGAATGTGGAGGCGAAACACGAGCAAGGCTGATCCCGTTTGATCACCGAGCACGGAAAAAACTGGATGCACCTCTGCAAACAATTTTTTTTTTCCCCCCCTCCTCTTCCTTTTCAACACGAAGAAACTTTGAAACACCTGCAGTGGGAAACAAAAGGTTAATTAAAAAGAACCCCAGTCTTTGCACTAAACTGATTGCTGGGACTCCTGCCAGCCTGGGAAGGTTAAAGAGCTCAAGCATGCGTGGGCTGCGGGGGGAATGGCTAAAATTTACAGCCAGCTCCCTGGAAAGTCACAGTTCAGCTGTTCTCCCGGAGCAGGTGCTCATGGGAGCGGGCCTGTCCCTTTCAAAGCGTGAAGATTGATGAAGCCTTCGCTCTCACCAACTGTAAATATACAACCAGCCTTGTCAGAGCAGGTTTGTAACATCACTCGCTGACAGGAAGGAATTTTTTTTAACCTCCTAAACACACACACGCACGCCTACCCCACACAGGCTCACACGCACGCACAAAAGTACTCAAAAATGGGGTTTTCCCAGGAAACAGGGGAAAGCCAATAAATATAAACGGTGGGAAAGGCATTTATGTTTTCCCTGCCCAGAGAGGCAATAGATAGAGGACATGTGTGCGGTGATTTCATCCTGTCCTTCAGAAAACAGGCAACATCTTCCTCGGGCTGCACAGTTTATGGCCAAGTGCTGTGAGGCAGCTCTGGTACTTCTGGAGAGCTGGAATCAGCGGGGCCGTGCACTGCCAGCCACCCCTCCACAGAGATGGAAGACAAGAAATCGTGAGAGATGATACAGCTAAAATCACCATTTTACTCTGCCCCGGTGCCTGCAGGCTGAGGATTTGTAATGGGGTACAGGGAGGAATTACCTGTTCCTTATGGATAGGGATTATTTATTCCTTATAGATAGAAATTACTTATTCTCACACTCGATGAAGTTCTGCACCCTGGTGTTTAGATTGGGATTTTCACAGGGGAGAGCCCCACGCAGAGAGAACACAGGCTGCCCGTGGGGGTGAGCAGGTCTCCCTGAGAACCTGAGACTGGGAAAGGGGTCAAACAGCACAGCAGAGCCGTGGGATGGCTTTGACACCTGGGGCCTCAGCCGTGGGATCTCCCTTTCTGCTCTTAACATCATGCATGTAATGCAAACACTCCTCTCCTACAATTAGTGGCTTCGTTCCTTGAAGGCGCCACGGCAGAGGTGAGTCCTCAGAGAGTGTTTTCACCCGGAGAAGATTGTCCTTCCTGATTAGCTTGGGATGGGTGTTCTGTGGCTGGATAATTGGGTAACGGGCTGAACAACACCCTGCAGGCACAGCTGCCTGCCAGGACTGAGGGGAGATGTGATGTGCGAGGGAGCAATCCACAGCAGAGACAGATCAGCAGGACAGAGGCGGCTGCTCCTCTCTCCAGAGAGGAAATTATTTCCACTAATAACTTTGAAGAGTTGCAGACAAATCCAGCAGGAAAGAATAGTATTGGCAAGGCCTCCCTAAAGCCTCTGGAAACCAGACAGACTGAATTCACTCCTGACTTAAGTGACTGAACTCCTTGGATGATTGGAAGCAGAATTAATATTCCAGCATGAGTTTCTTTGCTATCCCACCCCAGGATTCATTTTTAGCATTGCAGTCAGTTTAACTAAAATAATTCCTCATCATCCTTTACTCAGTTCCTTTCCCAAGGAAATTCCATCTGTGTTATCATTTCTCTAAGGCAAAATTTCAGGGTAATAGAAAATCTTTAGCCTAATTTCCTAAATTTCTTAGGTTTGATGTTTCCATTGCAGTGTGGAGGGATTAAATTGGTGATCTTAGGCAACATCAATACATTTCAACCACCCCAAAATTTTACCATGGAAAATAATCAGGTTTTGCTTGGTGGAGTTTTGGGGTTTGTTTTTGATCCACTGCTCCTGCTTTACTACTTTCTTCTGCTTATTTTTAATAGGTTAGTAAAGACTTAGTAAAGACTGCCCTGCCCTGTAGGCAAAAGCTGGCCTTGGATAATTTCCTGAAAATTTCCAAAAGCCTTTTGGTTACCTCAAGAGGAAGAAATTCCTACACACCTAACAAAGCTCCAACAGTCCTCACTCGCACAAAGGCTTGTCCAGCACAAAATTCATTTGCATTTCCTCCAAGACACTTCCAGGATGAACACACCTACGACAAAATCATGCAGCGGAGTGTTTGCAGACTGTCACATCCTCCCTTTTGCTTTCCCTGCTCTCAAATTCCTTGACTGACGTGGCTGTTTGAATTGCTAACACTCTGTGATGAGGACTGTCACTGTCACCTCGGCTGTGTTTACCCAGTGCCGCTCACGGCGGGGTTCCCTCCCCGGCGCAGTGCCTCACACCATGGCACATGCTAATGAAGAGGAAGAGAAAAAGGTACTTCCCTCATTGCAGCAGCAGCAATGTAACAGTCCTGATGAATAGGCCGGCCACTGGGAAGGTTTCCAGAAGCTGTAAGGAGAAAAAGAAGTAATTTATTGCAAGTGCTACAAATACATCATATACCTGTGAATACAGGTGACCATCACTTGCTCAGAGAGCTGGTGCTGTCCTTGGAGGGAAAAGACCTCGAAGGTCTCTCTCTGCCATAGCGAGCAGCAAACAGCAAAGTCCTCCTGAGTTTCGGGAGGAGCAGGCGTTGATGTGTGAGTGCCTCACACTCCTTGGCAGGGCTGAAAAGCCTGAAATATGATTACATTTTCTCAGTAAAATTACATTCGGGTCTTCCCTGAGATCCAAAACGGTTAAAGCAATTTTTCCATCAGCTTCATTATTACCCTTCAGACAGTATTGGCACTCCTCTCCAGTTTTGTTTTGCTTATCCCTTCATTAAACTCTGCTGACGTTACACATCCGTGCCTATTTACCTGTTTCTGCCCCGTCTCTGTCAGGCCCAGATCTCCTTGTCTCCCTTTGCCACAGGTTTCTCCCTCTCCCTTCTGGAGAGGGGCAGTCAGGGGAGGGGGGCACCCACCCCCTTCCACACATGTCTGAAACCCTCCGAAACCCCTCTGAAACCCTCCATCAGGGCTGCTCCACAGGGCCCCTGCTCTTCTTCACACCTCTGAGATGGAGCTGTCATTACCTGCTCCAGCCTGGACCTGGCTGCCCCACTGTCAGAGCTTCTCCGAGTTTCCAAGGTGTTTTCAGCCAAGCTGCATTCCCAGCAGCCTAAATTAATCAGGCTTTTTTAAGCCCTACTAAGGACTGCTCCAGTTTTCATCCACTAACAATCAGACCAAACAACTTGCTGTCTTTTACTCACTTTTGCCAAGAAGTTGCAAAGAGAGCAGCCAAGGCATTGGCTCCCATCCCCCTCACCCTGTAGCTCCCTGTTCAGAACTGGTACAGGGAAGAGGAGGAAAATGAACCCAAATCACTGCTCAGCTCCTGTTCTCCCAGCCTGCCCATCCCACCCAGTGAAACACATGGCATTAAAACTTGTGCAGCTGAGAGGATCTGATTATTTTTATGGAAATTTGCTCCAAGTTCAGAAGTGGATCAATGACAATTTCTTGAGCTGGCTCCATTTTGAGTACCAGAATTGACTTTTGGAGAAGCTGCTTGATTTCCCAGCTTCCCCCCACCAGAAAAGAGATTATTGCATAGGCATGTGATGTAATTCAGCTCCAAATAGGGTCTGGGCCTATTAGACCCCAATACAAAACTCACCCAGGCTCCAAGGAAAACAGCAGAGCTCCCTTCTATCCCCTCCTTGTCACACCTCAGGCCAGGGAGAGATGGGAGTGAATCCACTTGCTAATATTCCATACACCACACAGATATAAATGGCAGCTCAGGATGTAACACAGGAGAGACTCATTTTGAGCAATTTAGTTCAACTATTCCTTTTCCGAGTTCCCCAGTTTGCCCTATTTCTATTACCCAGCCGTGCCACTTCTCTGCTTTTATCTTGTCTTGCTGTCTTGCCTGTCTCTCTGCTCATTCTCCTTTCTTTTTCCGTTTGAAAATACTTTTCTTCTACTTAAAAGGTCTTTTACTGGAGTGCAAACCCCTCTGTTTTCCTCTCACCCATCACCTGCCAGGTCTCTGCATCTTCTTGTGACCACATGGGCAGCAACTCACCAATTTTTGGGCACTGACTTCCTCCCCAGCAGGGCCAAGCGACTGTCACAAACACAGCCCCTTTACTCTCTCACTTAACATCTTAAAATCATCCTGAGGGCACCAGAGCTAACAAAGATTGAAGCTCTTAATGCAAATTCCTGGCTCCAGGTTAGCACAGTGCAGGGCTTTCTGCAAGGCCTCCGTAAAGAGGCTTTTAATTTAGCTCTAATAGGGAGGTTATTGTATGTTAAATAAATACTAATTGATTATTTAATATATATGCGTTGAGGGTTAACTGCTATGTAATGAGCTCCTCTCCATTAGTGGGGCTGCTGAACGTCAATTAATATGGGTTTTATAATCAATTGATATTTAACATGCCCTAACTTCCCTGTTTAGACTTAATGGCCAAGCATTTCCAAAGTGACCAATGCCAATAGTTTTTTCTTTTAAAAATTAAAAAATATTTGCCGGAAGATTTACAGCAGGGTGGGAAGTTATGAAACTGTTAAAAGCTCAGCAAATCAGCTCTGCAGAACTGGGCACAGCGGGGGGAATCTGTCCAATCCCAAGAGCTACACAGAGCAGAAACCTCTGGAAATGGGAGAGGGGAGCCACACTCTCTTAACTTCTGTGGGACTTGGACTTGTTTTTCTATAGAGAGTTTCCCAGAAAGTGCTCTGCCCCATTTCAAAGCTTTATAACCATGGCATGAGCTGGGCCTGGCTCCCCTGTGATCCTGGCTTTGCTGCCCAGTTGCCCTGAGATACAGCTTGGAAATGGGATGTGCAATCCCCCTCTTGGAAACCACTGCCAGACAAAACATTAAGGACAAGACTTCCAAAGATGACCAGGGGATTTAGACATGCAGCATCCATTTATTTTAATAAGCATCCTGTCTCTAAGTGTCCCAACTGCCTTTTAAAACATCTCATGGCAAAGACTTTATTCCCCTTGCCTCTCCTTCCCGAGCACACACAGATAAATCATGTGCAAGCTGTTTGTGGTATACACCAGGGAGAAAACAAGGAAGTTTCTAATGAAAAGAGTGATCATAATGCATTTACAGCCATTATCTAACACTATTTCTTACTTAATTTCCTTACTGGCAGCTTTCACGTGGTTTCACGATGCGGCAGGGTTTAGCTGAGCTTGCCAAAAATTCAGGCTGGAAGAGAAAATACGAAGAAGTACATTAGACACAGAAGTCTCAGTTCCCACCTGAGAGCATCTTTTTCAGGTTTGCTCTCTCTGGTCCCCAGGTAGAGCCCTGCATCCCAGCAGGCCACTCCAGGAGCTAAACACTCCCTGTAAATATTACAATATTCCTAATCAGCAGGGCTGGGACAGCACGAAGAGAATGGGGCTTGAACAGCGCCTGGGCAGGGTTAGGATGCAGATAGTAAAGACTGGAAAAAGAACAAAGAGGAGCATGTGGCCAGAACTGGGTTTGAAGTCTACAGGCTGATTTATGTCATCTGAGGATCTGGCCCAGTTAGATCTAATTTTAACATCCCTGACAAATTCCCTTTAACAGCAAACTGTCAAAAGGGAATCTTTTCTCCGCCCCTCATCCTTCCATCTCCAGGAGCTGCTCCCTGTGACAACACTGTTCTCCAGCAGTAATTGGCAGTATCATTCTATTATCACTTATTCTTAAGGCCTGAGGATTTCGTTCCTTGCAATTTTCCTGGTGTACAAATGCACGTCTGTTAGTTTAAGACACGTGCATGTTCGTGCATTTATTCCCTGCGTGTGTCTGAGGATGGAGACACGACTCAAACCCGAAAGGGCCCTTGTCTTACCAAAAATTAAAGGAAGCAAGAGAGCTAATCACTGATGACACATTGCTGTGGGTTGCAGGAGGAGGTACCTCTGGTGTCTCCAGCAAAACAGTGGCAATTCTCCTAATAAGCATTTTAAATGGATGATGATCCTAATGAACTTAATAGCATCACTATCCAAGGACAGCATCAACTCGTTGCCACCCTGCATTTTGCAGGAATAGCTTCTCTTTAAACAGTGTGCCCCTGCTTTGAACAGTAATGGTTTTTAAAAGTGTCTTAGCACACAAAGGCAAAATCTTTTTTGAAACAGGGTGGAATTGGTTGGTGATTATCACTGAAAAGCTGGCAGCCACCAGCTAACCTTCTAACAATGAAATATGGGAATTTACCTTCATGCTTCAGTGCTTGCTATTCAGCTGTCTACCAGGGTCTAAATCAATGATTCTACACCCTCCACTCAAGGTTTCTCTTTCAAATGCTGCAGATATGACCTTAAGTTCATCATCTAAACAATGCAGTTCACGTTTAATTTCATTAATCTAAGATCTTCCATAAAATTGCAATATGGCACCATACCTTTCAAGTACCTTCATTAAAATCCATGTTATTTCTAAATCCTATGCATATCTATGAGGTCATACGGTGTTTTATTAAAATGGATTTTTGAAAGGCTCAGCTCTTTTATCACCAATTGTCATGAGGTAGTTTACAATAAAAAAAAAAATTTAAAAACCCTAAATCCTTTCCAATCTCTTTGGCAATGAGCAGATTTGAACATTTCTGCAAATTACCACCTTTCCTAGTTTTTTAGCTTTTTTCCAATGATTTGGAGAGGAAAAAAAGGAAATTATTGAAGCCTCCTTGTTTGTGTTTTTTCTGGTGTTTACTACGTCTCGTGCATTACCCTCTTGAAACGTACCAACTCATTGACATCCAGTGGATTTTATTCCCAAGACTTGCCCACCTGTCTGTCTGGCTTCACGTTCTCAAACTGCATGTTGGATTTTTTTTTTGTTATTCTGGGAATAACACAGTGGCACAAGCTGATTTTTCTACTGCATCCCTTTTCCTATTAATTGTCTATATATAACTTGGGTTTGGGACAACTCTTTGGAAGGCCAGTCGCAGCAGGGACCTCATGAGAGCAGATGCCACAAAAGGCAGATCCTGCCCCCCAAAGCTCCATCTCTCCACACTTCCCACCCGTTTAGATCAGAAGATACCCAAAGCAGAGCCCTTCCTCTGATCAGGTGCCCCGAGTGCCAGGTAACAGAGTTTTTAATCCCACACCCTGATCACATATTCATGAGCTATCCATATGCATTACCCTATTTTACATAATCACACCCCTTAGCAGAAGTCCTCACATGGTTCTTTGGGGTCCTTTTTAGGTGGCTGTTCCTCAACCCCTGCTTTTCAGCCAGCACAATACCATCGTTATTGTGCACAGCTGCTGCTCTGCAAGCCTTGCAGAGCTGGGCTGGCCTCCTGCTTGCGTTTTGCATGGCTTCTGTTTGCCTAACTCACATCCTTTATCTGTTTCTCCAAGGCTGTGCTGTTCTCCTGCCCTTATCAGAGTCAAATGCCGTTCTGTTCCACTGTCCTTATCACTCCCATAAAGCCGTCCCCTGGCTGCAGTGCCACGCTTGCGGTGTAACATTACTCTGAAGAAGCAATTACAGCGAGCAGAGCAAGGAACTAAAGACAGGTCACCTAAATGAACTGAGGGAAAAGTACATGAGAAAACAAGAAAATGTCTTCATCACTTTTCAGGCTTCAAATTGGAAAAACAGGGATCAATACAGCAGAACTTCATTTAATGGTGTGAAAAACAATCCACCCCAAGACAGGCAGGAATCACTTATTGCAAAACAAACAGGCCAATTAGGGCCGGGCAGGGCGGAGTGGGACGCCAGCTCTGGAGCCATTCCTGCAGCCTCGGCCTCCTGAGACCTGGCCACAGGGCATGGAGACACCAGCGAAGGCTGCTCCGAGGCCTCAAAGCAAAATATCCCCCAAAACGGGCAGCAGGGCTGCGTTTTGCTGATTTTTCTCCCCTCGTTTTTTCGTTTTGCTGATTTTTCTCCCCTCGTTTTTTCATCCATGCTCCTTCCCGTTCAGTTTGGTGATGGCTGGAACGCTGGGCAGCCCTGGCTGATGCGAGCACCCACACCTGGGCTGGGAGATGGGCACACAACCCTCATGGAGAAGAGCTTCTCCCTGATACCCAACCTAAACCTCTGTCATTGTGAAGCCGTTCCCACTTGTCCTGTCACTCCAGGCTCTCGTAAAGTCTCTCTCCATCTCTTCTGTTGGTTCCTTCAGGTGCTGAAAAGTCACAATTAGGTCACCCTGAAGCCTTCATGGCCTTAAAACTCTTGGTGTCAGAGGCCAGAACCCTCAGTCCACTCCTGCTGAGTGACTGTTTCTGCATTGGGAAGTTTTCCTCCTCCCTCCAGAAGCAGCAGCTCTGCTCTCCAGCACGGTGCTCAGGACACCTGAATACAGACATCTGCCACGGGAGCATTTTATTGCCTTTCCTGTCATTGCCACTGCCAGGTCCTGGAGCAGATTAAACAGATTAATAGAAGTGATGTAGAGGGAGTGTAAAACCCGCCAGCCTCCTCTGTGGGCCAAGTGAAGAGGGGAGAGGGAGGCTGGAGCTGACATTTGCAGAGGTAACCTCATGTTATTAAAACAAATTTGGCATGAGGGCAAAATATGTTTGCTTTGCACGTCCTAATGGCTACAAGAGCATATTCAAAATCAAATATTTGTAAGGCAGTAAGTTACGTTTTTTTCAGTGTTTTCTCCTCCCCTTCTCCTCCCCCTTGTCAGTCAAACACGGTCCCCGTGTCACAGGGCTGCTGCTTTTAAAGTACACGAGAATGCAGAGTGGACATCAGCTCTAAATCTTAAAATCTAACTGTGAATTTATATTTGTCTTCAGAAAAATAATCAACCCCAAAACATGTGGCCAAAGCCTCTGGATGCATTTCCAGAAAACTGCTACGCACTGCAATTTTTCTCTCTTTTTTCCCCCCTTCTGACGAAACATTGGTTGTATTTTCTCCTTTTATTTATTGGAGTGCTAAATGGATTATTTCGGCAATAAATCAGGCCCTTTCATTACATTTTTAAGGTGTTGTCACTGTTATGAAGTACAGTGTGCCATCAAAATTAAGCTCAGATTGCATTACCACCTATTTTATAGATAGAGAATTACTTGATGGATTTTTTTTCCAGCAGTCTAAGCACTTTGTGTCTTTCCTTCCAAGCCCAACTGTCTCCCTAGTTTCACAGGAATTTTCCTCCACAAGTTATGAAATTCTCATGCACATTCTCCCACAAATACCTTAGGTTTTAAAAGAGAGGGATGATATCCTTTTAGCCCAAATTATCCATGTAAAGCACAGGGAGGTCAGGGGTGGGAAAGACCTGTCTGAGCCCCCCATCACAAACCTGAAGCAAAGCAGCTCTTCTGTGAAACCCTTCAGCTGGAAGGAGCTGATCCATGAGAGCTACTGGAATCTGAGATTCTATTTAAAGTTTCACAAAAGGTGCCCTGAATTGCATCTTTATAATACTATATTTAATATATAAAATATAACTCATGTCAGGTGTAAAGAAAGGGACCCATAGTGCAGCCAGTGTGCTGCTCCATGGCCACGTTGTGCTGGGAACAGGCTGAGCTGCACAGGCCAGACCAGGGGGACGGGACTTTGGGTCACACAGGTTAAATTCAGGCCACTGCCCTGCAGTCCTCTTCCCCCACTGCTGTGATCCTGCAGTAGGTGGCACCTCAGAGAAGAATTTCTTCTAATGTTTCAAAGCAAGAAGCTTTTCAGCGTTCCTCCGCCCTGCCTTTCCTCTAAATTGACACTAACATTTTTGCCAGGAGTTTTAGAATCCAGAATGTCCCAAAAGAAATGAATAAAGAATGTCTCACCTGCAAATTTCACAACCCGCTCCAACCTCCACCGTGCCTGTTCCTTTTCCACCCCCCCCGATGTAGACTGGGAGCAATCCAAAGAAATTAGTGACATTACCCTCTGGTAGCCTGGTGACACTTATGTTCCAATCTTCAGAAAAGTGACTGCAAATCTGCAGACACGTCTGCCTAGCGCTGCAGAAGTAATTTTAGAAAACTAGCTGCTGCACATTATGGGCAATACTTTGTGAGCTGTATGTGTCAGTGACCCACTGCTGCATCCTCTGGCAGAGCTGCAGAGCACGTCATCCATCTTCCCTTTCTGGCCACGGCACTGGCAAGACGAAATCTTATGTATTATTTAAACCTTCCCTTTTTTCCCCCCCTCCTCTGACTGTCCACTTCAGGGATGGCCACGGCGCGATGTCCTGCAGCTCTGCAGTGCCAGCCCTGCTCCTCCACGGATCCTGGGGTCAGGGAGTTGGCTCCGAGCTCCCTCTGAGCGAGGCATTGTGGCTTCGCAGGCTGCAGAACTTGGCACCTGCCAGGAAAAAAGCAAAGATTTCCTTTTAGTGCTCCAGGCTGACTCTCCCCGAGTGCCAGAGGACGACGTGAGCGCTTGGAGCTCGTGGGGAAGGGCCGGGCACCCTGCGGGGTCGGCCACCAAAAATCCCAACTGGTCCCAACTCCAAAGTTTTCTTGCTCATTAAAGGCAGAGCGGAGGACCAAGCTGCTCAAGGAGTTAAATGTATTAAGCAATTTACAATTAATATAGAACTCATTCCAGAGATATCTACTAGAGAGTACAACAGGGCAATTAACCCACTAATACACTAGGCTATTACATCGCTATGTCTCTTATTTTAGCCTGAGGTGATTTGAAACGCATTGGATTAAAGGATATTACAGGAGATAGCATGAAAAATAGCTTAATGTAATGAGCCATCCCGTGATGTCTGCTATTAAAGATGATTTGCAGTTGAAAACTACAACATACAGTAGTTCAGCCATTTAGAAACATGAGTGTATTTAACCCTTTTCTGGCCTGTGTGTCCCTTACTTGAGTCGGTGCAAGAGTTTCTCCCTCTCCTCCCCCTCACTTTGAACGCCTTTATCTGAGGATTATCAAATGCACCTTATTAAAGTACAATAGTATCTTTGGGAGATTGGTGCCTGAGGTTGATAGAAAACCAGTAATCTGCTAATAACTTTTAAAAATAGATCCCCGGGAGAGTAAATAGGCTATTTGACTGGCGACACGTTCCCGAAATGGGAACTTGTAACAAATTTCTCTGCTAGCCTTAGGCCTGTCATATCAGTTCCAAACGGTGACCCAGACACAACTGGGAAACAAAAGCACCTTATCTTAAAATCTATAACTGTACATCTCAGCACAGAAACAGCAGCACCCAGGGAGAGGAGGGAGAGCAGCTGGAAAAGTTCCTGCCTGTGGAGCAGCCCTGCCGTGGATACCGAGCGTCTGCTGGCTTCAGTTCCCAGGAAAAATCACAGTGCTGGGAAAACAGCTTCCACCTGGGCAGCGTGCATTGCTCTTCCTCTCATTTCTGCGCTTTCCCCTCCGACTGGAAACGCGGTGGAATCATTGAATTCGTGCTGTCAGGCGTGATGGGTTTTGTCTGTGAGACAGGTGAGGCTCCGCACACCCCAGGCACAGTCTCTAACAACCCCATTTACACAGAAATAGAGGTGAACAAAACTGGCACTTATTTTCCCACCAGAAAAAGGGAGCATTGTTTCCCCATGTTTCCTGTGAAGAAGTTTTTCTTCTACAAACAAGAAAGAAAAGAAAAAAATCCCATGCACCCCATTAAAGACATCGCAGGGGGACTTGGGGAAGAGCTGCAAATAAAAATATTACGAAAAGATGAATTTTCTGGGCAGCTTTGTAGCTGGGTGAGGCATTACAGAGCTGGGTTATCTCACCTGCTTCGACAGAGACAATCCTACCGCCACTTCTCACCTTCCCTACTTGTCATCATCTCCTTCTCCATCCCATGTTGCCACGAGGTCCTGCAGATCCATGGCAAATAGAGGGTCTCCCCTTTTTCCCTTCAGATTGTCTTTCTGTCCAGGTTTGAGAAAAAAACTAAGCTATGCTAAACCATGACATTCTCCCTGGCTGAAGAGCCCTGCTTTGCTCTCCCTCCTCAAAGGAGTAAAGTCCTGCTTTGGGCTGCATCAGCATTGCAGTAGGATTTGGGTCCTGCTAATTGTGATGTCCTCCGGCCCTCTCAGAGCAGCACTTCCTCCCTGAAACCCAAATGAAAGCACTTGGTTGCAAAAATTGTATTTTTTAGAAGGATCGAATGAGGATTTTCATATTTGCATGAAAATAGAAAAACAATTAGCAGTGCAAAACAGCCCAAAGTGATCACACTTCTCAAGGAGAGCACTGTGGCAAGGTGCTCTTCACTCGAGGGATAACTGCAGGGGGGCCAACAACTGGATGGGCGCTATCAACACAGTTCCTCCTCTAAGAAAATATGTGAAGAATGGGGGGAAAAAAGGAGAAAGCAAAAAACAAACAAACAAACAAAAAGTGCTTTCAGGCTGAGATTCTCCTGGACCCGAGCTGACACATTTCTGCACCAAAATGGAAAGAGAAGACAAAAAAAAAAAAAAAAAAATCCATTCCCCCAACTGACCTCCCTCTGCATCAAGGATTTTTAGCAGAGGGTGGTGTTTCCCACAAACCTTTCTGCAGGGGCGGGGGGGAGGCGGTGGTGGGGACCTCTTTCTAATCAAAGAACTTGTCACTGTCACTTTGGTGTTAGCAGATGCCAGGAACAATACCCAGGCCCCGGTGGCTCTGCAGCGCGTTATTAACAGGCTGCACTCATCGCCGTCCACCCCTGCTCCCACCAGCTCTCCTTTTTGTCTCACTCCGGGCCGCCTGCGTCCCAAGTGGCACGGGAACCTGTCATTCCTCGTTTCCATCCAGAGGAAGGAGCGACTGGGGAGAAAGGGAGAGGATGACCAGGGCTTTCTGACCTTTTCTCCTTCAATTTGGCTCCTGTGCTGCGCCAGGAGGAGATGGCAATCACGCTACGCGGAACCGACAAACTCATCTCGGTGTCACTCGCTCAGGCCGGCAATGGCCGTGTCACTCGGCATCAGGGACACCGCGCCGCTGACGGGATCGGGGCCCACCGGGGCCCTCAGCTGGGAGCAGATTTGAGCCTTCCCATTCCCGGCTGGGCCAGGATTGTTTAATTGTCAGCACGTTCGTCAAAAGTCTCGTTGCTCTGTCCGTTTTTCCGAGGGGGATCGGTGTCTTCTTGTGCCTGCAGAACTTCTCCTCGAGGGGGTAAAACTTGTGAGGTCACTGAGTTCTCTGCACAGCTTTGTGAATCAAACTGAGAATCTGTTATAGTGGTGGGGAAACTGAGGCACAGATGGGTAATGGAGCTGTTCCCCATGCCCTGCTCTCCCTCCAAGGCTGTCCTGCAGCCAAGGGATGGACAGTGGAGGAAGGCAGATGGACACCCAGGGACACCCCCTGCTCTGCAATGCCCACCCTGTGCCACCCCCAAAGCTGCTCCAGCTGTACCAGCAATAATCCCACAGAGGGAAGAGGAGAGGGGTCAGTGATCCCCAGAGAACTGTCCCCAGCACCTCCTGGTTCCTGCCTGGAGGAGAGCAGGGCCCGGAGCCACTTCCACAAATAGCCAGCCTGAGGCACTGCCAGCCTGGTGATCAGCAGAGCAATTAATTAGTACAAATTCTAGCAGCAAAAATGGCCAGGCAGGAGGATTCAGCGCCAGGACTGGCATCTCTTATCAGGGCTTCACAGGTCACTCCCGAGCCCGGGTTCCAAACTCTTCTCTGCCCCTCAGCACCACTGGTGTGTCTGATACTGAACACAATTTTTGGCCACAGGATCCCCCTGGGCTGTGCCCACTGCAGGCAACGCTCTGGAGCTGCCCCAGCCCTGGCAGCCCTGGCACAGCTCAGCCCTGGCACCACGGCCCCCACAAACCCCCCAGGCCTGCCCAAACCCTCTGCTCTGCTCCTGGGATAGGCACTGGCCGTTCCCATCCCAGCAGGCAGCTCCCACGGCTTGGGATTTGTGAGGGGAATGGTTTGTGGTGAATCAGAGACACCACATTAAAGGGGAATCTTTACATTTTCTTGCTCTCAAAGAATCAAACCCTACACAAACCCGCTGGCCACAAGAACAAAGAGCAGCCGTGGCATCATTTGGGTCGTGTCACGAGTTTTAGGTGAGAGATGGCGTTGCAGGACTAAATATTCCTGGTTGGCACCAGGCAAACCAGCTGAATTCCCCTAATACTTGACTGGAAAAGTGCAGGAAGGCAAAGGGGGAGAGGGGAGAGAAGCAAGGGAGAAGGTTTTGAGCAGAAAACTCCCTTTTTGGAGGGTAGGAGGGATATTAGTTGGTAACAGCAAGAGCAGAGATTTTTGCACTCCTATAAATCATTATTACTGGATGTCCCTGAGGGGATGAAAAGAATGAATCAGTTACACACACACACACACAATGCCAAACTTTTAGATGGAGGAAGAAAAAAGAGAAAAAAGAAGGGGGAAAAAAAGACAAAAGGAGAGAGAGGAGAGGAAAAAAAGGGGGAGATAAAAAGGAAAATAAAATATTAAAGATAGGGGGGAAAAAAAGAAGAGAAAAAAGAAGAAAGAGGGGAAATGGAAGAGGAAAATAAAAATAAGGGAGATAAAGAAGAGAAAAAAGTGGAAGAGAAGGAGACAAAGGCAGAAAAAAGGGAGGAAAAGGGAGAGAGAACAAAAGCCAAAGGAGAAAGAGGAAAGGAAAGAATGAGAAGAAGGGAATGAATGAACTTTGGAAGCAATTTATAATTCCTTTCACCTACATCATGAATTGAACATGCAAAAAAAAAGAAAAAAAAAAAGAAAAAGTAGGAAAAAAAAGGAAAGGAGGAAGGGAAAATACTCCGCCTAGCATGCAGATTATCATTTGAAAAGATTCTGTTGCCATGTTTTTGTCCCTGGGTGATGAAAATGAAATTGTCTGATGTGTGCGCCGTGTTAGATTTACCTTTGCAGGGTTCACCCACAATCAGTAGAGAGGGGTCATGCCACAATATGTCATCTCACAGCTCCATCACACCAACTCCAATTTATACGAGGAGGTATTATGCATTTCAAAGGAACCCCCTGCGCGTGGCTCTTGTTACTGATCTATATCACAGCTCAGCTGAGGGAAGATTAGTTCTGCTGCAAGGGCAACCAGACTTATTTGTTTATGATTATATTCTCCTTAAAGACGCACCATTCCTTTTTTTTTTTTTTAACGTCTAATTTAAAGTGTGCATTAAAGGGGCTGAGGAGGGGGGTGGGATGTAAAAGGTGAGAGAATTCCGCACTCTCCCACAAGGAAACCTAATAGTCTTAGTCTCCCATGCATCCTGCTCATTAAAAAAAAAAAAAAAATAAAAAAAAAAATCTCCATTTAAATGCAAATTTGAGTTTTAGCTGGGGACTCCCCCAAAAGCTCCTCTCGGAAGCACCAGGGAAATAGGATTCAGAACCTAAAATGGCTGACAGCAGCCGAACGCCCGTGGAAAACCCTTCCCCATCTGCATCCCCTCGTCCTCGCCCCGGCCGCCGGTGCCCCCGGGCGCGGCGCCGCTCCCCGGGCAAACGGCACCCGCGCTGCCAGCCTTCCAACCCTGCTCGCCCGTGCTTTAATCAACGTTTTCCCACCAAGTCGCCGGGTTTGTTCCCTGAAAAAGGCTGGCAAGGATTTAATGAGGCAGCCGAGCGCTGCGGACCCCGGGCAGCCCCGCGCTGCTCCCTCCCTCTCTCATCCCGAGCGCGCCTTGGATTTTGGGGCGCACCCAGGGTATCGCCGAGAAGCTGGCACTGACTCGATCTGTCCCCGAGTTTAGGGGGAGCCCTGTAACCCCGCTGGCGCTGAAATCCAGCCAGTCCTGGGAAGTTTTTACAGCAGAAAAGTCCATTTGTTTGGTGGGGGAAAGATGCAGAGGGAAAGGACGGTGGCACCCGCGGGCCTGCCTGCGCTGCTGGCGATGCTCACAGTGGTCAGGCAGCCCTGGAAAAAAAATAAATATAAAACCAGAATCAGGGCTTTCTAAACCAAATAAAAAAGGAGATATGTGGGATGAGAGAGATGTCCTTTCTCAGAGTGGAAGGGCGTTTTCCTGCCCAGCAGGATTTGTGCCGAGCTCTGGTGCACGGACACTTGTGCTTCTCATCGCCAGGGCTGCTGCCCACTCCTCTGCCCCCGATTAACGAATTGCTGGTCATAATTAACGAATTGCTGGTCATAACAAACAGGCCCAACCCCATCTAGGAAATAAATGGGTCCAGCAGGGCCCCGCCAGGAGCAGAGACGCCGAAATGCTGCTCTCTGCCCCCATCTCTCAGCACCTCCGGCCCTGGGGAGGAGCGGAGCCGCCGGGATGCACCGGGAGCAGAGGATGGGCACCTCCAGCTTTTCTTAGTGTTCTGCCGAAGAATTTTGCCAAAGTTTGCCAAATCAGTGCAGAATCAGAAGCTTCCAATTATCGTCAGCCACGACCATCAGAAGTGGGAGCCTGGAAGTGACACCCATCTCCCGTTGCAGTGCCCTGGGGACACAGGGACAATACACGAACAGAAAAATGGACATAGAAGAAAATGAGCATATTAATTAAGGGTGAATTGGCTCATATTTCACTGGAAATGTATCCTGTATTAATGTGGCATTTCCCCTGACCCCAGGTTTGAGCACTTGGTGGGATGGCAGGGTGGCTGTGGCACCCACAGGGATCCCATCCCAAGATGCTGCTGCTCCTACAACAGGTCCCTCTCACCCTGAGGGTCTGACCCTGCTCATCCACGTGCTGGGGAACACCCTGGAAAACCTCTGGCATCACCAAACCCCTCTGCACTGACATGAGCAGCCAGGCTGGGGAAGGAGCTCCCAGCTGCTCAAAGTGTTAAACATTTTCTGCCTAAGTGCAAAATCTTCACAATGCAGCTCGTCCTGTGCCATACCCTCAGCAGAGAAGGAGAACTCGAGATGCCAAGGGCCTGTCACTGTCTGTGCTGGCCATGGCATCGCCTTCCACCACCCAGGGCCGGGAACTGAGAGCCTGGGGCAGGCAACGAGGTGCCCACCCCTGGTTTTCCTGAAGGTCCTCCTGGGAAAGGAGCCAACCTTCCCTCTCCTGGCCATTTCCTCCCTTGTTCTTCGTAAAAACCACACTCATTTCACTACTTTGAAAGCTCATAATATGATGGGTGAAAACAATTAAATGAAATAGACTGGTAATACCCATGGGAAAACATTTTTAGATATGATATTACAATCTTGTTTCAAAATTGGATTTTGCCAAGAGGAAATACAGTTTATTATAAAACACATTTTCTTTTAATTTAATTATATAATCTTTGGCTTCAGAGAAGGGATGCTTAAATCAGACCCATTTAATTTTCAAGTGTATTCACCCATCACCTAGGGCAAATTGGTTTAAATTAGTAGGTGACTATATAAGTTCTAGATATGTGTCAGACAAAAATTTATCCACAAACTCTGTATAAAAGACCATCTACAGCAGCAGCACAGCGGCAGAAATTACCTGGGATGAACAGACAAGCACCTGAAGAGCAGCATTTGCTCTGATTTCAGTGATACCCACTACAAAACCTGATCCGGGATTATTTTTTATCTTTGTTAATGTTTTGCCAGATCAGTTCATCACCCTGCATGTCTGCACTATGCCAATAAAACCTGATGACCTGCAGTTAGATTCTACCAGGTGCATTAAATTCCCATAACGGGAGCAGATCTTGCTAAGTCTACCATGGCCTCTTCCCTCGCAGAGATTGCATTTCCAGCCTAATGACAGGCGAGGTTTGTTCAGAGCCCGCGGTGGCTGAGCTCTGCCTCGATCCGTCACCGCGGCCCCAGACAGCTCAGCAGGGCCAGCGCTCCCCGAGTTCTATCCCAGACCTCCTCCCATCCCACTCCTTCTCCCGTTTCCTCAAGCCAAGGTTGGAAGTGGCCAGAGGAAATCCCTCCAAGCCCAGCAGCTCCCCGATGGCAAAGCCGAGGTTTGCTGCTGCTCGCGGGGGTTTGGGAGCATCGCTCGCAAAGATGACTGAGGAAACTCCTCAGCCGAGGGAAAATGCTGCAGTGCAGTCAGGGCTGACTCGGCAGGAGCACCACAGCAATGATAAATAATCATCCGTGGGCCCTGCAAGGTGCTGTGCACGGCAGGGAACAAAACTCCAGCAGCGCTGCCTGGGGGAGGCTGCGCTGCCTCACCCTGCCACCGCAGCTCCAGCACCCAAAGCAGCTCATCCCGAGCATCCCTGTGCTTTGGGGCTGCTCCCACACGGGGATCATCCTCCAGAATGTTCCAGCAGCCCTTCTCCAGGCCCACCAGAGCCCCCAGCCAGGCTCATCCCCATCAGCCCTCCTGCACGTCTGCTCACCCCAGCAGACACGTCCAGCTTTGTGCCCTCCCTGTGCCAGCACCAGCGCCAGGCGCAGTAACCTCACCTTAAATACACCACAAAAAGCAGAGTTTCTGCCCTTGCACCTGAGCCAGGAACCCAGCCAGAATCAGAAGACGGAAAACAAAAGCAACACCAAAACTCAGTTTAGTTATTAAATTCTCACAGGGCTGTTTTAACAAACAACAACAAAATCTACATCACAGCTCTCACGGCAGGCAGCGAGCGTGGGTCGCTGTGAAAGCCAAAGCCAGTGCAGGCTCCTGCTGCCACAGCACATAAATCTAAACATAAATATAAATATATACATGCACCAGTGTAGGGAAATGCTGGAAAGGTGAGTTCAAAGTGTTTCCTAAAGGCATTACTAAACTCCACCAAAACATTATTTGCCGAAATAGCTCGTTTTAAAACACAGCTTACAACCCCAGAATTCCCACAGCCAGGATCTCCACCCTCCATCCCATGCATTGCAAGCCACGTGAGGAGCTGCTGAAGCCCTGGGGGCTGCCCAGGGCAGTGGTGGAGTCCCCATCCCCGGGGGGGACTTAAAAGTGCAGATGAGGCACCTGGGACATGGTTTAGTGGTTGGATTTGATGGTTTTAAACATCTTCTCCAACCTAAATGATTCTGGGATTTTCCATATGGGTCTAGTGGTGAACGTGGGGGTGGTGCTGGGTTGATGGTTGGACTTGATGATCTCAAAGATCTTTCCCAACCTTAAGAATTCTTTGATTCTGTGGGTATTCCATGAATAAATGTGATTATTTCAACAGGTGTTGGACACCCACTTCCTTCTGGCTCTTCGATGCTCTTCCCCTTGGCCTGCCAATTTTGGAAGGTACCCAGGTTGGCCCTCAGGACCAAACCCCAAACCCATCTGACCCTGCCGGCCCCAAAATGCAGATGCACTCCAGGTGTGATGAGAACAGATGATCTCAGCCATGTCTGGCAAATAAACATTACAAGGGGCTGTTTCAAATCTTTGTAGTAGCAAATCTCAGCACTTAACTAGTAATGCAATAAGTCCTATCAAGAGCAGGCTGAAAGGTGGAATAAATTTCCTGGAGAACAATGAGGGTGATGTATGCATATGACCAAGGCACAATAAAACTGTAGAATGGGAGGAAAAAAATGCATACAGTCAATACAATAAAATCAGCACAAATATAGGTTGTGTAAGCAAATAAATCCAACAATCCAAATATTTTACAACACGCTCACACGCAGAACATTTTTTTCTTTCCCCCCTCCCCAGAAATCTTGGGTGAAAAAAAAAAAATTAGACTGTTTTGCATCTGAGTGTATTGTAAAGGCACCAGCGGCTGTCTGCACAAATTACCATTCATCTAGGCGTTGTTGTGGAAATTTTCAAGGGATTTGCAGTAATTATATGACAAAATGCTTGCAAATCTCACTCATTGCTGAATAGAAACACACGGGTCAAAGATTGAACACTCTCAGCTTGGTAATTTGTAAATGTCAATCAGACGGGGGCCACGGGAGGCACACAGGCGTAAGCACTGAAAGGCACAGCGACGCCGTAGCAACCAGAAAAAGCCTTTTCAATCCACATTATAAAAGGCACGGGATAGTTTTACTTTCCAGCTTTTTTTTTTTCCCCTCCCTCCCTTCTTTTTTTTTTTTAAACAAACTGATCACCTCGCGCCCAGAGGAGGAGGAGGAAAAGGGGGGGAGACGGGAGGAGGGAAGTAAAGAAAGGAAGGAAAAACAGTTTAAATAAAACTGGTGAGATTAAATTAACTGATACATACATTCGTGGAGGTAGATCGTTTGCTCTGTAATAAATATGGACTCCTATCTTCCCTCCTCGCAGACAGCAAGGAAAGCAAAATAAAATTAAAAGATATAACAATAAAAATTATAAATGCATTGCGGGCCCGCAGACCAACAGCCTGTAATGAAGCTGCTGCGAGGTGGGAAGCTCCTTATCTCTGGGGATCATAAATAGGGAGAGGCAGGCAAGGTGAGGGGGTCCAGAGTCCCCCTCCCCAACGCCTCCCACGGGGACACGGACCTGCTGCAAGAAGTCAGCTCCATCTTTTCCCGTTTATCCAGAAAAGTGGAATTCGGAACGAAATTGTTCCCAACTCTACAAAAGGAATAACCCCGGCGTCTCCCACTGCCCCAGGAATGTGCTGAAGTGCCCAGTTTGCCTCTGAAGAGCAGCATCTCCTCCTCGAGGGCCCTTCCAGACACAGTGACAGCCCCAATTCCGGGAATTCGGGAATCCGGGGCGTTCGCCCTCCAGGGCCCGCAGCTTTTCTGTGCCTTGCCCTCTATTTCAATACCATCCCAAACGAGGTTTTTGTTTAAAAACAGACACGTTTGGGGGCTCCCGAGGTTGCTTCCATTCGTTTTTTTTTTTTTAAAGGGGGGGAAACCCCCACAGAACCGCAAGGTGCTGCTGGTTTTGTCTCAGATCCTACAATTCCAGGGCTGAAGCCCCATGGCAGGAGAGCTGCCACCATCCCGAGGAGCCGCCGAGCCCTTCCCATGGGAGTCCCAAACGTTCCCCTCCTTCCTTTCCTCCCACTGCTGCGGCACCATGGCCAGCCCAGGCTCCTCAGCACCCCTGCTCCCAGTCACACCCAAGTTTTGTTAAATCCAGCAGCGTTTTGGGCGAGTTCCGGGCACAAAGGAAGCACCAAAGCCAAGAGGCTGCAGAGAGGTTTTTCGGTCCCTGTGACCACAGCGAGGGGACATCCTGTGCTGGGAGGGGCTGGCATCAGCCAGACTGCAGGGGATGGGACACCAAAACCCCTGAATGCCCCCAAAACCACTGAAATGTCACCTCTGGTACAGAAGCAGCAAGATTACAGCAAACAGAGCCAAGGCTGGTGCAGAAACAGGAGAAACTCCACAGAATTTGTCAATACCAAAGGCCAAGCTGCTGGAATTCAGCTGTCACTGCCCACTCCATCCTTTCCCTCAATGCCAGGTTCACCTCACACGGTGTGAGCCCAGCCTGGAGCTGGTTCCTCACTTTCCAGGGGGTTTTTGAGAATCACAGACTGGTTTGGGGTTGAAGGGACCTTGAAACTCATCTCATCCCACCCCATGGCAGGGACACCTTCCACAGGCCAGGTCACCCAGAGCTCCACCCAGCCTGGGCTCCAGGCTGCTCCATGGCACTGGGAATGCCATCAGTTCCACCCTCAGTGGGATTTAATGAATCTGAGAAAAATTATGAAGTACCATAAAGCCACAAGTCTCATAAAAAGTATAATAAAATGGAGAAAAGCCATTAAGTTATAAATACAACCAATACATGCAACATCACTCAGATAGCAGAAACTGGCCATAAAATAAAGTCATTTTAAGCCATCATTCCACAAGTGACCAAGTGTCTTAATTCACAAGGCACACGTCCCTTTATGGCACCCAACCCTATTGTCTGTGTGGAAGCTTTATAACTTACACCTTCCTGGATGGTTAAAAACCCACCTGCCCTCACAGAAAATGTGGGACAAAGGACTTTGGGGCCTCTTCCAGACTCTCAGGAAAAAGTTGTGCAGATCACTTGGTCCCTGTGTGATCTCTCTTATTTAACCAACTCCCAAAATACCTGGCACAGGCAGAAAACACCTTTGGAGTTATTGCAGGATACTGCAGAAAGAGAGAAACAGGGAAACAGAGGGACTCCAGGCACTCCTGCAGCCAAAATCCTGTGGTTTTACAGAAATCAGCAATGATATTTGGATTTTGATTCGTGGTGCTGCAGCATCAGGCTCCAAATAATTCTCCTATTTAAACCAAAGTTATTCTAAACATACCTAGTGCTCACTGAAAACAAATTATTCTCTAATAAGTTGCTTAGTAAGAGTTGTATCCATTTCTTAAAAATACATAATATATATAAATAAATAAAAATATAAATGTCTGCACCAAGGATTTGCAGTGCAGGTGTATTTCATTTTCCTCCCTCAATTCAAAGCTGAGCCTTTGCTTATCACCCTCCCAACTGCTGTAGAACGATTTCCTCTCTTTATTTCCTCTAAGGGTCCTGTATGTTATGAATATTCATTGGAATAATTAAGCACCCTGTTCACAGCTTGTTGTGTTTACTGTTAGCCCAATAAAACCCAAACAGGTTAATGATGATCTTTAATATGGGAATTTAATATTATTTCACCTACGCATCGGTGAAAAGTTTAACTCCCCCTTTAAGCCTCATCAATTTAGGGAAAATAAGTAACCCCCATAAAAACCCACTGCAGACTCTCAGTCAGAGCTACAAGCTCCTGTGTGTTTGTCTTCTGGATTTCTCACTTTGGTTTAGCTCCAGCATTAGAGGAAAACTGAGGTGGGATTTGATTTTTTTTTTTTCCTAAGAATTATTCACATCACAAGGAGTTTAGTGGGAAGTGAAAAACCCTTTAGGATGCAGCAGACATTGGGAAAATACATTTACCGAAGATGCTGGTGAGGAAGGCTCTGAGGGAGAAGTGGAATTCGTGGCTCTGCTTTGCTGGGGAGGCCGGGGCAGCATCCCCGGCTCCCTCCGAAGGTGCCGCCCAGGCCAGGGCTGGCACTCGCTAATTAACCTGCTCATCAGCCCTCATTAGCCGTGCAGAGCAGGAGCCAGAGCCACGCAGCCAGAGCAGGATGGACCAGCACAAATCAGGGGGGTTTATGAGGATTACTTGCATTAATTTCATCCTTTACAGGCAATAAACCTTTGCCGGTTCATTACTGGCCGCTGCTCAGTTTTAAGGGAGCTTTTCCCCACGCAGGGGAGGCGCTGCCCGGCTGGGCAGGAGGAGGGGAGCAGGGCTGGGGACACCCCGGGCTCGCTGGTGGCACAGGGACACGGCCACAGCAGGGCCAGCACCGAGCCAGCAGCCCTGGCACGCCTGGCACTGGCACAGGACGGGTCCCCTCGCTGCTCACGGCTTCCTGCGCACCCCAGACTGGCACCCCTGAAGTTTGCTCTGTGTTTTTGGGAAGGTTCTGCTGGCCTGATCGATCCTCTCACCCCAGAGATGCCACTGATCCCTGTGGACAATCCCAGATCCCACGGCCCCGCTCAGCACTCGTGGCCACCCCACAGCCAAGACAAACCTCGCTCTGTTCGCTGTTCCCCTGGTGCAGCTCAAGCACCCAGGAGCAGCAGGCACCGTTAGATCAGACAGAAATTACACAGCAAGATACCCAGCTGCAAGCAAAAATGATACAAAAGGGGCCAGGCTGGGGAATAAAAGCGAGGGGAGAGCCCTGCCCAGCCAGCGCTGCCTCAGCTGCAGCTCCATGAGGGTGGAACAGCACCAGCCTGGCTGGAGCCTCTCCCCGGGCCTTGAGCACTTGAGAAATATTATTCTCAGAATCACCTGAAGTTTTATTTAATGCAAGAAAAGCTCATTTTCGATGGGAATTAGTCCTGGAAGAGATGACTGTTAGGAAATGCCAGGCGATGCAGAGCTCAGCCCCCCGATCCAGCGAGCTCCCAAACGCCCGTGGTGCTGGGGGGGGTTGATGCCTCTCTGCCACAGTGGTGCTTGCAAGAGGAACAATTAACAAAACGTCTAATTTAGCCCTGAAATTAACGGGGGGCTCATTATTTAGACCAGCTAAACAGCATTTCCTCCAGTATTCCTTTAGGTTTTCACATGAGCCCAGCTCTTGCCTTTTTCAAGCCACTCAAAGGGAATGAGAGACTAAACCCAAACCAACAAACATCCCCCACCCCAGAGAAAAGCACAGAGCAAGAGAAATCCAGAGGTGTTACCTCCCTTACATGGTTCTACAAGGCATCTTCTATTAATAGAATTTTAATAAAGTGAAGGAATTCAGGGCAAGGAGAGCAGCTGGAGCCGGGGTCTCAGAGGTATCCCTCCAGTAAAACGTCTTTTGGCAGGAAAAGAAGAGGAAAAAAAGAAAAGGGGAAGGCAGTGAAACAAAAACCAGGGGAGCAGAGCCCACCCCAGCAAACACCAAACCTGGAATTCCCTTCAGAAGGCTCCGAGCCGAGGGCAGGAAATAAAGTGCAGGGGTTAATCTGCATTTCAGGTATTTATAACCTTCAGCGATCCCCACCTGGAACCCGGCTGGGGGAACGAGGATCCCAAGGAAAAGCTCCCCCAGACTGGTAACTGGAAGCAGCTGGGCGCTTCCTCAGGAGCTCTCAGGGATGGATTAAAGCAAAAAATAATTTAGAAGTCGTTTGTTTCTCTACAGTTTTATTTAACTTTGCAGCACCAAACACCCTCAGCAGCAGCCAGGGCAGCTCTTGAACAAGTTCCCTTGAATGTTTCTCTCTACAATATACAGAATATTTCTCCACGTGTGATGGTGAATAGAATTAACCCCACTTCCAGCAGAAAGCAGGGAAAAGGGAGGAAAAGGGAGCCAACCACCTCCACGTGGAGCTGCATTTTTGGCAGTTTGGCCTGGAATTGGCATGTTTGGTACTGGGGCTGCTGGAACATCCCTTCCCACCCAGCTCTGAGCAGGGGCCAGGCAGAAATGTGGAGATCCCGAGTGGATGATGAAAGGTGGAAGGAGCCCAACATGAAAATGCCGTATCTGGTGCGTTTGTCCTCTTGAGTCGTCTGTGGGAATGAAAAGGCTCCTCCCCGTCTCCATTTCCCCTCTGCTGAGCAGCCTGTGCTCATCCTAGCAGTAAATGGAGTTCTTTAAAAAGGTGTTCGGAGCTCTCGGGCCCCACGGATCACACGGAGCACCAGGCAGGGGGGGTGTGGGGGCTGCTCCTGCCGGGATGCAGAGAGCTCTGGGAACCCACAGCCTGGGTTTGGGGGGGAAACACCCCGAGGGTCTCAGGGAATCACCTGCCTGGAGCAGGACTCGGCTCCTGCATCCCTGACCTCCTTCCCAGTCGGGTACCAGTGCCCAGCCTGGTCCCTGATTCCCTGTCCTGCTGCCCCGTGGGGGTTGGCCTGAACCCCAGGATGGGAGATCCACGTCCCTGAGTGCCAGGAGGGTGCCCAGCAAAGCTCTGCCCTCCCTCCAGCTTCCCCTGCTGCTCTGCCTCATTCCTGCAGGACTCGAGGCTACGGAGCAGCTGCTGCTCCAAAGAAATGAGCAAGGAAAAGCTGGAATGGTTCTGGAGGGACAGGGACCAGGGGTGCCCCTGCCAGGACAGTGACATCAGGCCTGTGCCACGCACCGGTCCCAGCACACAGGACAGCCCCACTCCCCCCTGCATTCCTGTCCCCAGGTGCTCCCTGCCACCTTCCCTGCCTGCTCACAGGGCTCCAAACGGAGAAACTTCCAACATCATTTCCGAACTCTGCGCCAATGCCAGGTGTTTCTTTCCGTGAGTTCCCATTTGGGGAATAATACATTCTTTATATGGCAAATAAGAACGTGTATTTATAAACAGCTGTTGCTGCACGAATAAAAATAGTTCTAAAAGGAAGAAATCTGGTATAAAATAAAATTACTTTTTTCATTTAGCAGTTGAGCTGCAATCAGGAGGAACGATCCATTTCAGGCAGTAACCTGGAGACGTTTTTCTGGTTTTAAACACCAGCCAGCAGCATCTGTCACCCATCCCCAAAAAATAACACCAAAACTAAGAGAAGAATGACCAAAAAGGGGGCATTTCCCCATTTTCTCAGTACTCAGATGTGCTCCCTGTGTCTCTCAGGGCAGGGATGTGGCTGCAGAGATGGGCAGAGCTGGACTGTGGTGGGATCACCCAGCCCAGCATCCCGCAGCTCTGCCACCCCTCTCCCAGGGCCGATCCCTCTCCCACTCCTTGCACGGCCCCCACGGCCACAAACCCACGAAGCAAAGCGAGTTTCCCACCCTGCTCCCCATTCCAACCCTGCTGCCCCTGCACCCTGGCACTCAGGGCTTCCCCTCCTGCTTCTCCCATCGTTTTGTCCTTCCAGGAGAAGCCAGGGCTCGCCCCCACACCCCCCATGCCCAATATCAGAGCTCCATCTAGCGCTGCACAGCCCCTCCCGCTGCCAGGCCAGCAGGAAGGAGGGGGGAAAAGGGGAAAAAAAAAAAATTAAAACATATTAAAGGTGTTAATAAGCGACTTATTTAAACGGAGTATCACATATTGAACATTAATCACCTTGCAGTAAAAGTGTAATTAAGGAGTCACTCTGCCTTCTGGGGAAGGCTCGCTTGGAAGCCGGGAGAAAATGGTCTCTTTATTAACACAAATTATTTTATTTGGCTAAAGGTAATAATTCTAAGTGAGGTCAACGGGCCTCGTGCACACGCGAGCGGTGCCGGGGCCCGGCCAGCGTTTCCATGGCGACTGAGCCAAGTTCATCCTCCGCGGTAATGGCTTTGCTCTCCCACCTCCGCCGGGATTGTTTCTGGGGAGAAAACAGCCTTCGATCTGCCAGCGGCGTCTCCTCGCTGCATCCCGCCGGGAGGAACCCCCGGGCCCGTCTGGGGGATTTGGTGCCACCTTCAGAGGGCGGTGGCACCGTCCCCACTCATGGCACAGCGTCCTCCAAGGGTTCTCCACGTGGGAACGGCGCTCGAGGAGCGGGACCAGCACGTGGGGTTGGCTTCTCACATTTTCCAGCACAGCTCCAGCCCAGAAGGGTTGTAGGATGGTTGTAGGGTGGTTGTAGGACGGTTGTAGGGTGGTTGTAGGGTGGTTGTAGAGCCCCATCCATCCCATCCCCACACACCCAAGCTGTGGGAATCTTCCCCCATCATCTTCCCCCAGCGGAGCCAAGGCTTTGCAGGGCCTCATCTCTCCAGGAGAACTGCAACAAACTGCAACCCCACCAGGAAAGCCCCGCCAGGGCTGTGCCCCTGGATGTTTTCTGGCCAGAAGCCTGTTTTCCTCCCCGTTTTGGCTCAAGTGCCCACGTTCAGCATCCCCATGGGCATGAAGTCTCCAGAGTCATTCACCCGTGAGCACTTCCAGGCTGCTCCAGCGCTGAGCATCCAGCCAGAGCAGGGAGCAGCAAATCTAAAAACACCTCTAATTTTATGAAACCAAACCCCAACAACGCACCAGTGAAAACCAGAGGGGGTTTGGGCTGTAACCCCCCCTTTTCCCGAGCACATTCCTGCGCTGGGAGCTCTCCTGTGTTATTCTGCCTGGCAGAGATGATTGTGTGAGCTCGGCGGTGATTTATCTGCCTCCCCTGTCATGTCACCCGTTTACGTGCAGTGTTCGCTGTAGAGTACAGCATTAACATTTTACTATTATTCTTACCTTTCAATGCAAAAAGATAAGAGTGTAAATCTGGGAGACAAGGGACGTGTCAACAGCGCTGCTGGCACGCGGTGCCGCCCGTGGATGCTCCTCCTCCTCCTCCTTCTCTCTCTGTGCTCCCAGGCTCGGCGGGGGCGATTCAACCACCCAAACAGGCTCTGATCGCCCCCCCCNCCCAAAATAATTCCAGCCCCCTTAACCAACATTCCTCACGGTCCAACCTCCCTCCTGGCACAGGGCTGCTGCCACCACCTCGTCCCTGCCACGCCAGACAGAGCCACAAACAGCCTGTCCCCAACTGCCGGCCAGGCCCACGGAACTTATTAACACCTAGTCAAGATTAATCAAGCAGGGAAAGCTAAAGCAGGGCCCTAATTAGTTGCTGATGATAACTATATTTGTCATCCTCTCCCCAATTAGTCTACTGTACGTTTCGGAGTTTAATTGCACCTTGTTCTTCATTTAAATGTCATCATGTGCATCTATTCTCCTCCTTCTTTAGCAAATTTGAGAAAAATTTGACATTAAATATAGATTATCTTTAGATTTTCATAATTAACACAACTGAACTGCCTTGAGCCTAAATACATCTCCTTATGCTATAAATCTGGCCTCTCTTGGGAGCGGGTGTTCCAAAGGGCTGTGGGATGCAGCCCCTGGCACTGGTGGCACTGGTGGCCGTGGTCAGGACACGGCCTCAAGGGCCCCCTCGGAAGGAAGGGATGGAGCAATCTTTGGGATTTTCTCTCGTTCGGATTCCTTTTCCTGGTTTTCACAGTCCATAACATTTTTAGGAGCCTGACTTGCAGGCGATGCCTCAGACCGTACCCAGGGAGTGGTGAGGGCGAGGGGACCGTCCCATGTCCCCCCATCCCAGTGACAGCCCTGCCCGGGCAGCCCTCTGAGCCCCCCACCCCTGGCCACCGCCAGGACAGGGAGCTGTGGCTGTGCCCGGGTCATCCCCGGGTCCCACTGATCCAGATTAGCGGGTATTCGATATATCGACGGACCAGAGAGAGCTCCAGGGAGCGACCTGTGCCTCTGCATCCCTTTAACCCTTCAGCTGCCGCCCACAGCTCGCCACCAGGGCTCTGTGCCACCCAGCAAAGCTGTCCCCGGAGCTGGGGACACCCGGCCACCTCCCCCGCTGCCACCCTGTGCCTGCTGGGTGCCCGGCCGAGCCGGTTCCCTGGGGAATGGTTGATCCTGAGCCGTCCCTGCTGTCCCCAGGGAGCCTGGAGCCTCTCTCCTGACACGCCTGGTGCTCCCCAGCCCAGCCAGGCCCTGCTGTGCCCCCCTGAGCCAGGGCCAGGCTCGTTCCGAGCCACCACTGGAGCTGCTCCACGGCCAACCCTGGGCTCGTGCTGATCAGTGCCAGAGGCTGGGACCAGCACCAGCCCCCCAATGCCCACCCCAGCCCCCCTTGCCCACTGGGATGTAGCCCATGGGCACCCACGAGCTGCTGGTGGCCAACAGTTCTGCCCACAGCGGTGCCGGCACTGAGAACAACCAGAGGAGGGGAAGGGAGGAAGCAAGGAAGAAGCTGCACAGTCCTACCTGTCCCTTGGGAAGAGGGTCAGCACACGGATCATCCCTACCACCTACTAAGAGCCAAAAAAGCCCCTCTGGTCTCTGATCTCCTCCCTGCTCCGGCGTGTCCAGCACAGGGAATGCAGCGCTCACTTCCCGGGAGGAGCTGCTGCCGTGTGAGGCGAAGAGCAAGGAAAAGTGGGAAAAAAATTAAATTGAAAAAAAAAAAAAAAATCAAGGAGTAGTCAAAAAGTGTATATTAGAAGCAAATTCGGAGAGGAATCAATGGCATGTAATTAGGTTTGATTTTTCTGCCCGTTTTGTGTGGCTGGGGGTGGTGTGTGGAGTCCCCCCGCGAGCGCAGAGATTAACACGGAGAACAGGTGCTGGAGCACGAGCCCGTGGCCACCAAAGCATGACAGCTCCATCACTGCCGGCAGGGCCACGGCAGGAGGAACGTGGAAATAGAGACAGGGGAAACCACACAGGCATTTGCTCGTTTAAGATTTTACCTGCTGTCCCCTCCCCGTGCACAAACCCAGCCTGGCAGCAGGGATGGGGATTGTCCCCAAAGCCTGTCCTCCTTCCCCCTGCACTAAAGCCCTCCTGGTGCCCTGGGGGACCCAGACAAGTCCTGCCTGGTGGAAATGTCCCTAAAACTCTGGGAAGGGACTCCCACGTCCCCACAGCGGGGATGCTCCTCCACCCCATAAACATTCCCAAGCCGGACATGGGTGGTGGTCACTGGGAAAAGAGAGGAGAGGACACTTGTCCTGGTTCATCCTGCACACAGCATCAACACCCACCTTTAAACCCCGGGGTTTAGTTCTCCTCCCCCAAAAGGGAGCGATCCATGGGGGGCTTGGAAAGCAAAGCCCGACCCCTGCCCGCCGTGGCATGGGATGCACACAGGGACACTCGTTGTTATTCCTTGGGCAAACACGGGCACACCTGAGGCAGGAATTGATAAACCCACACCGATGGGGAACCTCAGCCCTTCCCACAGCCAGCAGAGTGAGAAAAAGCTGCTTTTACATTGTTATTCCACCTGTTTCCGAAGGAACCTTCCCACAGCTGGAGAGTCTGGCTCCACGTGCTGGTATTTTCCAGCCAAAACTCGGGAAAAAGGCCCGGTCTGTAAGGAGAGAGGATGAGGAGCACTCAGTGGTGTGTAGGGCCCCGTGGGAGCCCCACAGAGGTTTGGGTGTCTCATGCCTGTCTGTAGGTACACACAGATTTATTCATGTGTTTATCCCTCCCTGCAGTTTTCACTGTTGAGTTTCCAGCCGTCTCTCCTCACCCTCCGAAGTTGTTTGGGTTTGTTTTTTTTTTTTTCCCCTTTAACCTTGAAAATTAACCTAAAACACAGGGTGCTGTACACATGACTTGCTCAAATAAATTGCATCCTTAATTATGAACACCCTCGGCTCCGCTGTGCTCCAGGCCACGCTGCCCCAGCGGACACCCCCCTCCTGATGAGTGGTTATTGAACACGGGAACAACAATCAACACTAATTAAATACTCAGCTGTTGAGAGGAGACAATGTTTATCAAAAAATGCAAGAGGAGGGGAGCGCATCTTCTGTTTTCTATAATTAGTTGGCGATATTCCCCAGGCGGTCTCGCAAATCGAACTCGGGTTTGTTCACATCTGTTTGGCACAGGCAGACAAAGGCCACCGTGGCCCCTGTCCCTGTGTGTCCCCCCCGGAGTCACACCCCAGCACAGCATCCCCATGGTGCCACCACGGCATCCCCACCCTCCTCATCCCCGGGGATCAGGACATTCCAGGGGGAGCGAGGCACTGCTGGCAGCAGGGATCCCATGCTGGGCAATCCCAGGGATGGGGGCGAGTGGACCACGGGGTCCCTGTCCCCAAAGCCAAACCCACGGGCACAGGAGCTGCTGGGGGCTCAGAGAGGGGGGAAAGGGAAGGGAGAGGGCACAAGGTGCCTCCACCTTCCCTTGCACCCCGTTAAACCCGAACCCCTCATCAGCAGGAGCATCATTTGAATGCAAATTTATACCTTTTGAATGCTTTCCTGGAAATCTTCAGTGGTTTTCAGCTGGGGAAGGGGCAGGATGGGCCGTTCATTTCCCTCTGTCTCACGTTATTACCGGCTTAAGGATCTACTCAGCAGCAGAGGACAAGAGTTAAAATTTCCCTGAAGGAGGGGAAATAAGGAGATTAGTGGTGGCTGGGGTTTGAGTGCTGGAGCCTGGGACAGCTCCACATCAGCAAACACCAGGTTCAGTTTGTCCATGAATGAAGAACAGGAAGAAAACCCCCTCTCCATCGTACTCCATGTCCCAATATCCATCCAGCGTCCCTGAACCTCCCTGTCCTGTCCATCCACACCAATATTCCCCTTCCTGCTGAGGGTACGGACAAGCCTTGTGCTGAAACCGGGGCTGCTAAAACCGACCTCAGGCCCTGCTCCGAGGTTACTCCGTGCCCTGCTCCGAGGTCACTCCCCTGGCTGCACTCAGAGCGGTGCCAGGAGCCCTTGGCAGAAACTGCCGGAGCCCACAGCACCTCTGCAGCCACTCGTGGGCATCCCCCGCGCACAGCCCCTGCCCCAGACAGACACCAGCGCCCTTCCCAAGTCTATTCCAACCTGATAACAGAGCTCATCTTCCCAAATCTGCCGGGAATTCAGTATGAAACGTTCCCGGAGCAGCCCCGTGCCCACCGCCCGCGCCGGGAGATGCCCGGTCCCGGCCCCGCTCAGTCCGTGGGTCCCGGGCCCGGGAAGGGCAGCAGCGGCCCCGGCCCCATCCATCGGCACCCTGCGCTTGCTGAGGGAGGCTGGCAGGCAGGGGAAGCACACGGAACACGTTCCCCGTCCTCACGGAGCCAGCCCCAAGGCTCGGGGGCGGCAGCGGCTCTCGGGGCCGCGCAGAGGCGCAGCCGGGGCCGGGGCGCAGCCCGGTCACTGCCCGGTCACTGCCACCGCCCCGAGCTCCCTCTGCGGCACCGGGCACCGCTGCTGGCACCCGAGCTCTGCCAGGGAAACACGGGAAAAACCGGATCAAAGCTCAGCAGGGCCCGGGGCAGCGCTGGGCTCCCAGCCCTGCCCTTGGGGGCTTCGCCTCCCTCACCCTCACCAAAAGCTGGTGAGCACCAGGCTTCTCTGGGCACGCTGGAGGTGACAACAAACACCAAAGCGTGCTTTCCAGATGCTTTTCATCCCAGGGATGTCAAACCACTTTTGTGGAGACCAGGAATTAATCCAAGCTGCCTCCCCAGGAGCTGGAGAAGGACTGGAACCCTCTGCTCACTGGTGGCTGGGGAGGGGGTGACAGCAGGACAGGGCCAGAGCAGAAGGTGCTGCTCTTGTTGGTGCACTTCCCAACCCAGCTCGTGGCCTCAGCACTCCAGGTTTATATAACCAGGCTCAGAAATCAGAACATTGCCCTTACCTCCCCATCTACCCTAAATACCTACAATATTTCTGGTAGTAAACAACCTCCAAGACTCGTTTCTTGGAGCAGCAGCAGATGGTCAAGAGCATTTCCTGAAATTGAATATTGTAATGAATTTAGGATCGAGAAAATTTACATAATAATCTGTTTTAGATTCTGATAGTGAAGGAACCTACATAGAAACTGCTTCTTTTCAGCTATTTGAATTAAAGTATAGATCTCCAAGTATTTTAATTATAAACAAACTTTTTGCTCTTCCGGATCCATGGGAGAAATTGAAAAATTAACTACCCAGGGAGGCTCAAGGCCACACATCAGGCTCAGTTCAGGTTTACCTCTCGTGACCCAGGGCTGGAGGGGGATGCTCTGGAGCCTGGTGTGCCAGAGGTGACTCAAATTTGGCTGATCCTGCTGATCCCTCACCAACCTGCACGATCCCAGACTGGGAACTTGTGGAGCTGCCCAGGGAAGTCGAGAGCCCTTGGCCTGGGGGGATGTTACAGCCTTTGAGGGTTTGCTGGAGGGGTTCTGGGTGTGCACCTACAGCCAGGGATGGGGATGAGGATGGGGATGGGACCATGCCTCCCGTGGAATTAGCCAGGCCTGGATCCCAGTGAAGGATCCAGGACCCTCAGCTCAGGCCCGTGCTGGGTGCACACATCCCACTGTGCCTCCCCTGTTCCCCGTCCTGCTCGGGGTGCACGTGGTGCTGCAGTGACACAGGCACAGGGTGAGGCTGGGGAGTCCCTTTTGGGGTCATCACCTCCTCATCCTCTTCCCTGGCACAGCCCTGTGCCAATCTCATCCCCAGGACACCTGCACTGGCACAGCCAGGGCTCCATCCATCCTCATCCTCCCTCTGGACCACAGGAAAATTCCCCTTCCCACCCTCATGCCAGGAGAGGCAGAGGGCCCTTTCCTCTTAGAAAAGCAAATATTTAGTCTAGATAAAAAAACCCCCAGAGCGTTTTCCCCAGGTAATACTGGTAACTAAAATAATCACATTCACTTTGCTGGTTTAATTTTATATTTCCATTTCTACCTTATCTTTTTTCTGCAAGCATCATTAAACCACACCATAACAAAAATACATGAACTGTTATTCTTTCCAGAGAAGCCATAAACCACCTCAAAGCTTTTCAAGTTTATTCTTATCTCGTACATCTTCCTCTGGTTCGGGGTTTTTTTTCCCCTTCATGCATTTCAGAAAGGTAGTTTTCCCTAATGTTAAGAATAGTTGCATCGAAAATGAGATGCTGCCTCTGAAAAGCCCCTCTGGAGGATTAAATAAGTAAAATATAGCCAGAAAATAAACTGGAACCTCATTAAAATAATTTTGCAGGGAGAAATCCTACTCTACAATAGGTTTTCAATATCACTTAGAAAATTCTTCGAGTCATATATATATGTTCTTAATTCAGGACCTTCCATTAAAAAAGACATTACAGAGGGAAGTGAAAGGCCATTTAGTACCCTTGTTTATATAAAAATGCATATTAGGCACAGATGCAATCTCCAGCAGAAGGCTTGGGATGCAGCTGGAATAAGCTGTGCTTGGCTGGGAGGTGCCAATGAGGGCTGGCAAGGCCACGAGGCACCAACACCTCTGCATTCTGCCAGGGAACGCCAGCCACTCCTGCACCCCCCTTTTCTTTAACTATTCCCCACTTCCCGACCTCCCTGGGGAGTCAGGAGCTCACCCCAAGGCGGTTTTGTGGGCCTGACTTGCTCCATCCTCAGCAGACAGGGATGGGGCCGTGCCAGAGCTTGGACCAGGGATGAAAACTGCCCGATTGCCCCCGAAGTGCTGCCCTGGGATGGAGCTGGTGTGCCAGGAATGATTCCCATGGAAAAGGGGGGACTGTCCCTGCTGTGACTCCTTGGCAGGCATATTTAACATGTGGCACCATCCCATACCTTGGCATAAGGGGAGTGGTGGAGTCAGGGGTGGATGCAGGGATGTGCAGGTTGGGATGGTCACATCACACTGCTGAGTTTGCAGCTCCTAAAGCAGGCCAGCTAAAAACGCTCAGACTTGTTTTGAAAAGAAAACAGGCTTAACTTTGCATCAATTCCCAGCACACTGCTAAGCTTTAAAGTGTAGAACTCCTGACCATGGGCGAGGCACTGCTGCTGCCCTGTCTGAAGCAGTGCCAAGGAGCCATCACTGACACACCCACACCATTCCCACTCCCTCCTCACAGGGAAAATTCCCTGAGGAGGCTCCTCCGAGCGAGGCCCCAGGGCTGGAGCTCTCCAGAGCCGTGGTTAAATCATGGAAATTGCCAGGCTGGGAACAGTTTTGGATGTCCTGCTTAACTAGGATGTAAAATACAGGTGACCCACAGAGGTATCCCCAGTGCACTGAGAAATATTCAATCTCCAAAGGCTCCAAAAAGCATCATTAGTGTAATCATTGTTCCCTGCCCACTGAAAACATGAGAACTTCAAGCCTCCATCATGTTGAGTTGGGCCTTGAAACAGCTGTAATAATTAGAGGATTATTAGATTATTACTGTTTCTAATCTGTGTATTTGAGATCATTAAAAGCTGTAACTTAGATGGGATATTGGGAAGAAATCTTTCCCTGTGAGGGTGGGGAGGCCCTGGCACAGGGTGCCCAGAGAAGCTGTGGCTGCCCCTGGATCCCTGGCAGTGCCCAAGGCCAGGCTGGAGCAGCCTGGGATAGTGGGAGGTGCCCATGGCAGAGGGTGAAATGGGATGATCCTTAAGGTCCCTTCCCACCAAACCATTCTGGGATTGTGTGGATAATCCTGAGACCGAAAGCCCAGGGAGGTTAAAGGATCCTCTTCCTGCAGGAACTCCTCTGCACTGCCCAAACCCATCCCACACAGCATTTGGGCAGCCAGTTTTGTAGAGAATAAATATCACACTTCAATTTCATGGTAACTTAGGAGGGTTTACTGGCAAATACCATGGCTTTTACATGGTTCTACCAATTACTGAGCAATTACATGTAACCTAGATCTGGAGGACACACGGCAGCCTTGTAATGTATTCCTCTCTCCTGGAAAAGAAAAAGGCAGTTAATAGAAAACACTTTTTTTTTAAATTTTATTTTAAATTATAAACCCCTCCACAATATTCCTGTGTGACATTATTAAAACTCCACGTCGATATCAAACCCAAAGCAAAGGCTGCCATCCCATTAACATGTCAGTTGTGGGACGATCGATAAAAATTTCCTTTAAACTCCACCATATGTTGCTCTCCACAAAATTTTATTATTCAGATTCATCAGTTTGTACCTCAACCCCCGTGCAATTAAATCCCATTTAGCAGCACTGACCTCCTGATTTGAACTCGTCATTCCTGCAGCTGGTTTGGAGTTTTAACAGCACTTTTAAATAAGGAAAATGTAAAATGTCAGGGAATTAATGGTGGGGTAGGGGGAGCATTCCATGGGGAAATCCCTCCCGTGCACGGCTCCCGTGCTGGAGCAGGGAGAGGAAAAAAATAAAGGGGAAAAAAAACCCAAGGAGTGCCAGCACATTTTCCCCGTGTTGTAGCATATTTGTAAACATCGTTAATCACGGATTAGCAGATGGTGATGTTAATTGCACCTGTGGAAGGAACAAGACCTCAAGGTTGATTACATTTACAAACCGGGATCGGGGCTGTGGGTTCCGGAGGTGCCCCGTGGGCAGCATTCCCAGCTCCAGCAGCATTCCCAGGCTTCTCCCTTCCCCTGCCACCAGCCGGGGCTTTGGAGAGGGAAAGGTGTCCCCCCTGTCCCAGAGCCAATTCCAGCCTCCAAAATACCCCTGGGAGCCAGCAGTGAACTGGATGGAACGGGATTTTGTCAGTTGTTAGATTGGGTAGAATGGGATTTTTTAGTAATGGTGATATCCTGAGCACAAAAGGGAAATGTGGAGCAGGAGCTGAGCTGCTCTCCCAGCCAGAGCTCCCCGGGGTGGATTTTGGGAGATGGGAAGATTGGTGTTTTCCCCTGGCTGGAGATAAGGCAGTGCCAATGCTGGACTCATCTTCTGAATCAAGGAGGACAAATATTTTGCCACTGTGCTTAGAGACACTTTGATTATTGAGAAATCATTCTGGAAGGGCCATTAGTAAATTTTAAAATCAATTTGGTAAATAAGCCTCTGAAAGGAATCCATGACAAGCAGCAGGGAGGGAAGAATTGACTTTCAAATTACACACACACACTTTATTCATATCCAAGTATCAAAGAGACTCTATGTACAAACAGAAGTAATCAGGAAACGTGTTTTGATCTTGCTGATGTACACAAAAAATGACAATTAATGTCCCCCTTTATGATATAAAGCTGGGGGTTTTTTACAGTTACATTACAGGGACGATTATAGTCAAGCTTAAGGCTAAAAATAATGAAAGACTATAAAAACTACATTTTAACATTTAAAAATATCCAGGAAATTAACTGGAGAAGCAGGCAATGATCCAATTAATGGATTGCATTTATTAGATCAGGGGCAAATGGCACAGCACAAAGCTCCAGCTCCAAAGGTGGGAGGTGCAGAGGTCCCTGTGCTCCTCACGGGTCTCAGGACAGGGCTGGGGCAGGAGGACAAAGCATCAGCTCCATCCAAAAGTCACTGGAGGGGGATCCCAGTGGAAGGAAGTGGGGTTAAAACTTACCACAGAGGGAAATGGGATCAGTGGGAACAGCAGAGCCATCCAGAGTGGGATTCAGTGCCCTCTCAAGCAGCGAAGTCTGAGCTGCAGCCCGAGTTATGACTCAAATCCTAAAATTCAAGCTCAGGCAATTCCCAAAAAGCCTTGTCTGATGCTCCAGTGCCAAATCAAGGTGCTCCAGGGATACAGGACTGGGGAATTCTCAGGGGAGCAGTGCTGGCTGCTGGAGCAATGGCCAAGCAGGAGCTTCTCCTCCCACCACGGCGGAGCCGCTGCGGACACGGAGCTTCCAAAGATTTTTGGGAGCCTTCCAGAAGTAAAGGAGCTGCTCCAGGGTTCCTCAGCTGCCTCCTCGTTAGAGGGGCTGAGCAGATGGCCAAGCACAGCCTGGCAGAGCCCGGCTTTCCCAGCCACACAAAGGCAGCAAGTGCCTCCCCACTGCTGGAACAAACTTAAAAAAAAACAGAAATAAAAAGGGAGAAACAGCAGTTCCTGTGAGATGGGACATAAATATACTTACCTGGAGGTCAAGAAGGAAGAGATGGCTTTACCCTGATCCCTGCTGCTCCAGAGGAAGGATTCAGTTAGCTAAGTGCTGAATCTTGGAATCTTTCCTCTAGAAAATGAGCAAATCTGAGCCACGGGCACCCTCTGCTGGGGCACCCTCAGCTGCTGAGCAGCTCCACGGGGCTGGGGGAGGCCTCTGGGCCTGCAGCTTTTTCCTTTCAGCTTTAGAAAGGTAAAAAGGGCAAATTCAGCCCCCCAAAATGCACCGGCTCTCAGCCCACACGGCACCAGCGCAGGGTTCTCCAGCTCCCTGTGGATTTGGGTGACACAGCCCTGTTTGCACAACAGCATCATTTCAGAGGGATTTGGGATTGTCCTTTTCCTCAGGACACAGCTCTGGGGGCATGTCCCCACCCCAGGCACCCTGCTTCTCCATCACAGCCACAGAAGGGAGCCCTGCACACCTTCCAGGAGCTCCATGCCCTGTCCCCATCCCGGGCAGCTGGAGTGTCCCCAGTGTCACCAGCCAGACGCTCCCAGGGACACACATGGAACACCCCCACACCCACAGACCGAGGTTTACAGACTTCATTTAGCTCAAAGGAAAGTCCTAATTAGTCACTCAGAGTGATTTACTTATTCATTTGGAAGAGGGGAGGGGGCAGACTGAGCGGAATTGTTTGAAATTATCCCTAAAGGGCACTGTAAATTAAGTGTTAATGAGGAATCCTATGCAAAGGGCCACGGTAGCTAAATAAAATAATTAAGGTGCTAAGTGATAACATTCTTTTGGCTCTCAATAATTCAGCCAGCCTGGTTTTTCAACCAAGACAGTTGCAGATGAAGCCACCCCAATGCCATCAGCAGGGCAGTGGTGCTGGGGCAGCTCAGCCTCCAGCAGGATCAGCCCAGCTTGGAAAGGAAACTTTCCCAGAAGGAAACGAGCTCTGGATCCCTCTTCCCACCTGAAGGACTAATCACACTCTGGATTTGTATGACACAAAATGGATTGATTTGAGCCTACAGCCAATCTTTACAAAAGCTTTATTTCCACGGGCTGCATTTCCCCCCACTCCAGCTGTTTGCCAGCCCTTGCCAGGGCTGCACACCTGGTTTACAACCAAACAGAAAAACCAACTGCAGTGGTTCCCAAGCACAGGGGAAGAGCTCAGAGCTGCTCTCAGTGGCACTTTCACCCACAGCCCAAACTGTCCCCACAGTTCAAGTGATGCACAAAGTCCCGTGTGCACAGCACAGAGCTGGCAGCCATCCCTGGGTGTTCTCCTGCCAAAACTGGCTGCTCCCACAGCTGTCTGCCTTCCCACAGCTGCTCCTCCCAGGTGTTACCTATGACAGCAGGTGTCTGCCTTTGGTGCTAAGTCAGGGATCTGGTGGCTCCTGCAGCAGCTAAAATGCAGCTCAGGTCACTGGGGCTCTCCCTGGAACTCACAGGGATGGTGGAAACCCTGGGAAGAGCATTTCCACATCCACACCGAGCAGCTTCCTCCACCAAATAAAGAGGATTTCAGTCTCCATGCCTCCATTTCTGGCTGCAGATGGAGTGCAGGAGGATACCTGGAGGAAAGCAAAAATAAATCGGTGTTACGTGATTTTATTTTTTTTTTTTTTTAAACCACAAGAAAACCGTTCAGTGGGCCTGGATGTCTGATTTATAAATGCAGAAGCTGGGTGCCTTGGTGCCCAGAACTGCTCTCACCTGCAGCCACAGAGACGTTGAGGGAGTCGATGCCGGGGTGCAGCGCCCTGCCGGGGGGGATGGCCAGCATCCGCTGGCACCGCAGCTGAGTCTCCAGGGAAAGTCCCTCCCCTTCACTGCCTGCAGGGCAGAGACACCGCTCAGGTCAGTCACAGCACTGCCACGTCCTTCCCCCTCCTCAGCGCAGTTCTTGGTCGTGCTCTGCCTCTCCGACGCTCTCGCCCTAAGCTCGGCCACCTCGCCAGCTCCCACACAGCCACCGAGCCACAGAGGGGAGCCAGGCACCTTCCTCCCTTCCCTGGATCTGTTCTCCAGCATCTGAAGCGTTTTGGAGGAATATCTGTGCAACACAGCTATCTGCACAAAGCACAGAGATCCCCCGTGCCAGCACAGAGCTCCCTGTGGCCACGGGACAAGGCAGGCAAGTGGCCACAGGCCAGCTCTGGTCCAGCAAATCCCACATCCTATTGCCAGTGACAGCTCCAGCCTTCCCAGCACACACACACACTCCCCCCACGGGCTGGGTGCAACTTGTGCATGCAGACAGTTTAACCAGAGGCTTCAATTGATTAGTTGTTAAACCATCCAGCAGCCCTGATATGTTTGGGCTGATACACTGGTGAAACAGAGTTGAAATCTATCCCAAGTCATTAGTAGTTGTTTGACTCTTGCTGTCACAGAGGGAAATGGAAAGGGAGAGGCTTTAAACAACCCTGTGTGCAGACAGGTGAAAATGCAGAGGGCCACGGACTTCCCAGCCTGCCTGGCTCCCCAGGAATCCTCCCACACTCGTTCTTGAGAGCAGCACAGGAGCTCCAGGGCTGCAAGGATGGCCAAACACCATCCCAAACACCTCTGGAAACAGGCTCAGCATGCGGCAGCCAAAGCTCCCCTCCAACAGCCATGCCCTGACCTGGCTGAGCCCCACAGGGATGGGAAGTGGCATTATTCCCAGTTTTAGGCCAGAAGCTGAGGCCCAGCCTTGTGTTTTACTGGGCTGATCTCAGATGCACTTCGGGCAAGGAAGAGGATGCTTTGGGTAATGCATCCTGCATCACCTTCCCAGACGAAATCACTCATGGCAAAAGCTCTTTGGCTGGGGTCAAAGAGCCTTCAGAAAAACCAAACCCCATCCTAAGCAACTTTTCCCCCCTGCTGTAAAAGCCAGCAGTGCCCACAAGGCCTGGGGCAGTTCTCCAAGGTCACAGGGTGACACCAGGAATCGAAGCCAGGCCTCCCATGGCCCTGCCTGTCTCCTCACCACTACTCCAGGGATGCTTAAAAAACCCAGAAATAGTATCCTGGAAAAGTTCTACACCTTACAGTCATATTTGCCTCCTGAGCCTCTCAAACCACACTCCCAGGGGACTCTCCAACTGGGACACAGCAATGGCTCCTGGGGAAATCCTCTCCTGGCCCTGATAAGGGTCTTACAATTCCCAATAAAGGCACTGATTTTGCCTCCAGCTTTTACAAAGCTTTTTATGGCCCTGGCTGCTTAAAATAATTAGGAGCCATAAATTCAGGGCAAAAAGACTTGCACAGGGTAACACGAGGGAGGGAGTACTGACTGAACCCGATTAAATCCTGGTTTATACCGGTGAACAAACTCTTCCCACTTCAGATCTTTAACTTCCACCTCTCAGCTTTGTCCCTCACTGACAGAGCTCAAAGCCCAGAGCTCGGTGAAATGACAAAACGCATTTCCTGCCCCACTTACAATTAACACCACTCACAATTGCAGTTTCCAGTGCAGGAAGTTCAGATCCAGCAGCAGGAAAAGATGCAAAATGAGCATCTCCATAAAACCACTGAATGTGTGAAGAGCCTTAAACCCCGAGCTAAGGACTGAAGGTCTAAGAAGAACAAATTACCCAGAAACTCTTCTTACTCAGCCATCTAAGTGCTCCCAATCTGTTCCTGTGCAGCAGGCTCCCAGTCTGAGGCTGTCTGTCGCCTCCAGCAACGACTCCAGTGCAGACAACATTCAGCTGGACTGTCCAAATCACTCTCTGCCAAGCCAGCGAGGATGCCAGGAGGGGGAATTGGAGGCTGCAAATGCTTAACTTACAAGTCAATCTGTGTGGTGCCAGGGAGCTCAATCCCAGGCTGAATTATCTCTGCTGCTCCCTGCAGCTGCAGGAATGCTCCATATTCAGATCCAGGACGTTTCTCCCAACAAGCCCAGCATCAGACGACTGTAATGTTCAATTTTCTTTTCAGCCAAGAGTTAGTGCTCAGCAGAGAGTTGAAATCATTACTGCTGCAAGGTCCGGGAGCTCTCCTCATGCATCTACCAATCAGCCTCCAATCTCCCCTGACAAAAGGATATTTGGACTTTTTCCTGGAGAAATCTCTCATAACTCAAGGTAACGACACCGCTGCCACTTCCAGCCGCTGCCTTTCCGCGGGTGCTGTCGCCGTTTGTGGGATGCATTTCTTTGTGGGCCATCAGCAGTGCTGCAGCCTCCCTGCTCCCCTCGGAACACAGCTCCACACATCTTGTAGAGGTGCCAGATTTGCGGCGTTGTCTTGTCAATGTTTCCAGGAGTTCAATAAACATTTTAATTAAAGGAATGCCCTCCGAGCCAAGCCAGCCCCAGCACGGGGCAGGATTACAGCCCCTCCCTGGCCCATGGCCAGCAGGGCTCTGCTTCCAAGTGTAAAAGCTCGGGCCAGCCCCTGTGCCGGGTGACACGGAGTGGGGGACACGGCACGGCCACACGCAGGGGCCTGGAGCTGCATTCCTGGGGGAGTTTCTTTCTCCAGCTGCCACAAAGCTGCTACTCCCCTTCCCTTCACCTTCTGGGAGGCTGCACAAGCCCAAACTGTGCCTACAGAAGGTGAGAGAGTGGGCAGAATTCCCTGCAGGAATTGCCCAGTTCAGGCGCTCAGGGAAGTGGCAGCCACTGCTCCAGCAGGGAGGAGGTTCCCCTGCTCCTGCTGCACCTCCTGCCTTCTCCCAGGCGTGCCCTGACTGCTCTCAGGGGTGGCCACAAAGCCCAGCTTTGCATCCAGACCATCCCCAGCAACAGCCCCTCGTGGTTCTTCCAAGAGCTGGGCACGAGACATTCCTGGTTTTCAGGGGGAGATGTGGCACAGCTCCCCCCAAGCAGCTCCGTGCAGGATGAGCAAACACCTCTGGGGCTCACCACCACAGGAGATCCAAATCTGGGGCTCCAGCACTGGATCAAAACACAGAACACAATGCAAACACCACACTGTGGCTGCCCTGGCACCAAAACTGCCTCCACAGCTGCTGAACTCCCTGTGCACCCACAAACTGCTCCTACTGGGAGCCCCCTCAGCTCCCCCTGTTCCTCTCAGTCCCTACTGCATTCACAGCCAGATCATTCCATGATTCCCTCACAGCTTTTCTTTTCCAGACCTGGAACAATCCCCTGGAGTGAAGCATCCCCCTGATGCCCCTCACACCTGCAGCCCCACCCAGCCCACAGCTCTGGAAATGCAAATACCTATTACTACAATAAGGGGTTTATCCCACCGGAATTCCGAGCAGCTGATGACAGGAACATCTTCCACATTCCCAGGCCTGCTGACTGTTCCCACCACTTCCCAGCCTTCTGCACTTTTAGCCTAGAAAAGGAAAGGAAATGAAGAATTGCCAGCTTTTCAAGCTTAAAAAGAAAATAAGCCATGTATGCAAACACTTATTTTTTTTTAACATTTTCAGTTAAGCTGACTGGGTTTTTTTTTTGGCATCCCTTAAATTTTTACCACCAAAGTCCTCCCACTACCAGCACACAAACATGGATTTAAGAAACAAACAAATGAGTAAAAAATAATTATTAAAAAAAAAAAAGGTAATTTTCCTCTTGGCATTTATTCCAGTTCAGTAAGCCAATAAACAGCAACTGAAAAGCTTTTTTTTTTTTGCCCATGCAACAGTTCTTGGAAGGTTTTTTTTGCCAGGAAAGCACACAAAACAGGAATGTTAAACAAATCAGCATAAGGTAATGCACAGGGCAAGGCAGTGGAAGTTCTCCAGTGCAGACTCAGCCATCAGAACTCCACAGTGATGCTTGCAAACTCAGATGCCAAAATTCAGCTCCCACACAAGGCAGGGCACCCAACACTCCCAGCTGGAGAACCAGACCTCCCCCCTGCACCGTGGCAAAAAGAGCCTTAATTATTTGTCCTGGAAATCCATTTTACCACTAAAAGAACTGCTGCTTCTTGCCAGCTTCATTTCCCTGTAAACTGGCTCTTTTTACATGAAGTTATATCAAATTTACAGCAGCCAGGCGAGTCCAGGTCCAATTAAATGAACTGCTGTGGCTCTAATTGTTAATAACTCAAGCTTTACAGTAACAAAGTAATCCTTCCAGACATTAATTAAACATCAGTGTATTTTGGGTGCGTTTCATTTCACCATCACCCACACCTCCAGCTGCCACACACCTATTCCCACTTTAAATCCCATTTTTCCACGTGCATTCCCTTTCCTTTCCCAGCTCATCCTGCAAAGGGCCCTCTCTCACCTCACTGCACAGGTACAGAGTAAAAATATTCCCAGCCGCTCCCCCCAGCCCTGGTTCCTCCTCTCTTCCCTGCTCCAGAGGCTGCTCCAAAGGCTGCCCAATGCTGCCATCGTGTGCCTGGGCCCTGGGATGCTGCTCCACCACACATCCCGAGGAGGAGGGAGACAACCCCGGCATTCCGAGAGCCGCAGGATTATCCTGCTACCAGCAGCTTCCAGGAAATCCAGCCACCCTCTCTCCCTGCCCGGTGGAACGGGGCTGGGGGCGTGTGCCCATCACTGGTGGTCGCACAGCACAGGCACCACAAACAGCTCAGGGCTTTTCCTGTGCCTGCTCTCTGTGCAATACCCACAGTGTTTGGGTTTTCTGGAAAAAAGGAAAAAAAGTGGATGACTGTACCTTCAAAAAGGCCTGGAGATCATCTGTGCCGTACACATCGAAGACCTCCATGGCTCCAGCGCTGGCTTTGCTCACTATAGGAGTCAAGGGGCAGCTGCAAGGGGAAAAGAATGGAGAAGTGTCACACAAGAGGAGATCCAGGTGAATTTTTGTTTCTGCCCTTCCTTCTCTTGCCTCTGCAAACCTCCTCCAGATCCCGCTCGCTTTACGGATGTGTTTTCCTATGGAGAATAGGAGGGCTGGGAATTAACCCAGGAAATGGGCCACAGGTGGGACAACTGAAACACAAACTGGGTAAAACCAAGAGGAGTCCAGGGAGAGCCTGGAACCCCCCATCCCCCAGCCTGCCTGCGGAGCAGCAGCATCCCAAACCCCGCTCTCCAGGGCAGCTGCTGAGCGATGCGGGCTGGGAGCCTCTCCGGGAGGCAGCAGGGAAGGCAGGAGGAGCCCGTACCTGTTCCTGTGGCTCGCCACCACTCTGTCCACCCCCAGGAAGTAC
>VWZW01003549.1:603706-627265 GCA_013397115.1 Edolisoma coerulescens | reverse complement strand
CCCCGCGGGTGGAGCGGAACCGGAGGCCGGCCCGGCACAGCCGCAGGGCCCGGCACACGCGGGGCAGCAGCGCCCGCTCCATGGCGGGGAATTCCCGCCCACCGGGACCGGGGCGGCCCCGGGCGCGGCCGGGCACGTTGTGGGGAAAACACCCAGCCCCGCAAGGGGGCACGGACAGGGGCGGGAGGGGCGCGGAGCGGCGGGCACGGAGCGGCGGGNACCGGGAACGGAGCATCCCAGAGCCCCCGGACAGACACCCCGGGTACCGGGAACGGGGAATCCCAGAGCCCCCGGACAGACACCCCGGGTACCGGGAGCAGAGCATCCCAGTGACCCCGGACAGACCCCGGGTACCGGGAACATCGCAGAAATCCCGCAGAGCCCCGAGGGCAGAGCAGGGAAGCTCCTGCCCCAGCAGGGTCACCCAGGGCAGGGTGGGTGGTGCCTGGAACAAGAGGTGTGCCCCCTGCCCTGCCTACACCTGGTAATTAACAGCGCCCTAATTAACCACCAAACAGCTCCAACCCTTCCCTCACGGCCTTTCCAAACGCTGGGAAAACAAGGGAAGGACTGGCCCTGGCCTAGCCTAGGTATTTTTAGTATGAACAAAAAATGAGTGTTTGAACAGCAGGGACGCCCGGGAGTGGGGATTTCTCCGTGGCACCGTTCCCAAAGGATCTTCAGTAAAATCCTATTTTTCCTGCTGGTTACCAACTGTTTTCATGGTTCCTCTTCCCAAAAAATGAGAGCCGAGTCTCTCTATATACACATATAAAATCTGTCTGGCTTCGAGGTAAGCACGAGAGACTGAGAGAGTTCAATACCCGAGCCTGAGAGCCGATTCCTGATCCAGCCTGGTTTTTTTTCCCCCATTCCGGATCCCAGGCTCATCCCTGGCAATTTTCCAAACCCTTTTCCCCACCCTCCCACCTGGGGTGTGGCTTCATTTGAACCCCAACCTGCACAGGTTATTCCCGAGACAATTGGATCCTGTTTTTCCTCATGAAGACCCAAAACTGAAAGATTCTGTTCGGATCGTTCCCCAAACAAAGGTCTGGCTGCGAACAGCAGAAAGGCTGTGAAGTTTTAACACAAAAATAACAAAACACACCACAAGCGAACCACAGTGTGCCTCTCTTTTTTATTCTTTATTTTACAGTTCACAATTAGAAACCTACTGACAAATTACACAGTTCACGGATCCTCGCCTTCGAGGGGTTCCACTGCCTCGGAGTCGTGTCCCAGCTCATCCCAGGAAGGTGGCAGGAGGTGCCACCAAGGCCACCCGAGGTCACAGAACCCTCTGCAAGGAGCCCTCCACGGCCACCCTTCACGGGGGAGGTTAACGGGCAGCAGGGATGATCCCCTAAAACTACACTTCAAATGGAAAAATATACTGCACATCATCTCAAGGTTACTTTAGACACTTACAAACGTTCTTGGGGGGGTAAAAACAAACAACTTGCAGGGCTGCAGGGCAGCCAGGTTGTATTTGCAGGGACAAACCCTTTGTCGAGGTTCTGCATCTTAAGCAATTCTCTCCAAATCCTCCTTCTACACAGCAGGGAGATGTAGAGCCCCTCCTCAGCCACACATTTCAACATCTGCTGAACTTTGCACACAGTTGCTGCCACAATTCAATGTTTCACCACTGCTGCCCACATCCCTGCTCAGTTTTTTTCTGCTCAGAAGTTCCTAATTTCTAAATTTTTTTCTTTTTTTTTCTTTTTTTTTTTTTTGGCCTCTTTAGTAGTTCAACCACCTTCTCTTACAGATGGCACACACTGCCCAGGGCACCACACAAAGGCACCACCTTGGCATCCTGGAGCAGGGCACTGCAGGACTTCCCAAGGGGCAGGAATCTTGCTCACAACAAATGAAAAAGCCAAATCCAGGTGCACTTGTCAGTAGAAACTGGTGACAGATGAGGAATGGACAGAACACACCATGAGCATGTGTTAATAAAGAGGAAAAAAAGGGGCAAATTGCCTTTTGTTTTTTGCCATGATGAAGGAACATTTCGCCAGTTTTCTCCTTGTATCCTCCTACAGCTGCTCACCTTTGGCACAAGGAATTCTAGGTATCACAAGGTTTAACTCATAATAATACTTCAATATCAACACTCAGCACTTACACAGCGCTTGTCGTGGTCAAAGTGCTTTACAAAAGCTTGTGAGTCCTCACAACACCCCTGTGAGGTAGGTGAGTGTTATTATCCCCATTTTCCAGATGGGGAAACTGAGGCAGAGAAAGTGGTAAAGTGACTTGCCCAAGGCTGCACAGGGAGCTGAGCTCGTGTCTTGGTGGCCCAGCTCTGGTCTCCCTTGCGGAGGGGTGACACAGATGAACTCCCAGGGCTCTCCTGGTGTAAGCCAAACAATCCAACCCCAATTCCCCAGGCTCTCCGTCCTCTGCTCCGACCAACTGACCGTCCCTGACCTTCTGAAACGCTGCCTGGAGTCCAGCAGGAGCTGGACAGGGTCTGCAATCTTAAGGCAACGTGTCCAAGGGCTCCCCAGAGAGCTGGACACACACAGACCTCCCTGCAAAGAGTCTCGAGACAACTCCAGCTCTGCTTTGGGGCCAATTCTCTTCTCCCTCAACTCAGAGTAAATCCAGAGCCAAACACTGGGGCTGCACCAACACGAGATCTCACCCAGACCTTTCACCTGCTGCTTTTTGTAGCCAAAATGCCCCTACAGATCTCTCCTCATTCCGGACACCTTCGGCACGGCTCGTTCCTCTCTCTCTCTGTCTCTCTCTCTGTCTCTCTCTCTCTCTCTCTCAGAGTTTGTGTCTCTACACAGAAATAAACTTCCACCATTTCCAGCTCCTCAGCACCAGCATTTCAACAGCACCAGAGCAATCCACATTTCCAGAAAAGTGTCAATGCATGCAAATATCACATACAGAACATCGAGAGTGCTGGGAGATGATACCAAGGGTAGAGGTGATCACAAGACAGCACACGTTTAGTTTTTATTAAAAATACCAAACAACTCACTCTTACTGTAACTATGCCACTTAGATTATCTTCCTAACCTGCACAAGGACAGGTGCTTTTCCTCCAACTATTTACCTACCTAGAAAAAAAGAGAAATATCAAGCACACACATTTATACGTCCTCAAACTTGGCAGGCATGATTCATGTGAGGGGGAAAGGAGGGCTGGGGGAGGTCGTACACTGGGGTTAGGGCAGTGGAATACAAAAGAAATAGAAAATATCACATGCATCATCACCATCAGTAATCAACCTGATGAAAATAAACCCAAAATATTAGATGGATTCATGTATGACATCCACTGAAAATCTCAAACCCTAAGCACACTGAAGCTGGCAAACATCTCGTGCCTCTTCACCTAGGTCCACACACAGCATCAGCAACTAAGATCAAACAAACCTTGAAAAGAAAGCAAAAGGAAGAATAAACCAGCCTGGAGACAAACAATCTTCCACAAACCACTTCCCTGCATTATTTTCAAATACATTTTTACTCTTAAGCAGTTTCAGAAAGGAGTGGGGGAGAAAGAGACCCACTACGAGTCTGTGTTTCTTTTTTTTTTTTTTTCAAACTGGCTCAGCACCAGCACCAGCTCAGAGAGAGGGAGAGAAAAATAATTCTTCAAACATGATCCTTGGTACTTGATTAAAACGTTGCCAGCCAGCCGAGGGAACCCTGGGCTGCCAGAGGGTTCCAAGTGGAGTGGACACGGTGCTGCTCATGGTCCTCCTCATCCTCCTCCCCTGCTACGAGATCTGCTCCGTGGGCCTCATCTGTATATCCCCGATCTGCAAGAGACCAACATGGGATGGAATCCTGCACTGGAGCCCTGCACTGGAGCCCTGCACTGGAGCCCTGCACTGGGCACTTCTCTGCTGCACCAGCCTGTGAGCAGGAACGAGCCTGATTAACTGAGGTGTGAGGAAAGCAGAGGTGAACGGACCTGCTCTGCCTTTAGCAGGGGGCAAAAGCACCCTCTGGGGGAAGAAGCAGAGCCAGCTCAGCCTTTGCTGGATCCACAGGGATGTGAAGAACCTGAGAGTGCAACCCCAGAGCCCCAGCAGTGCCATCCCAGAGCAACCCCACATCCTGAGCAATCCTAGAGCCCCAGCAGTGCCATCCCAGAGCAATCCCACATCCTGAGCAATCCTAGAGCCCCAGCAGTGCCATCCCAGAGCAATCCCAGAGCCCCAGCAGTGCCATCCCAGAGCTGCCACCCGGGAAGTGTAAACAAACATGATCCCTGCTAATCCCCAGCGCGGGCTCCCTAAGCTCCCAGCTGATCCAGCGGCGGATCAGCCAGGCCAGGGCAGCCCTCAGCCCCTCCAGCCTCAGCCCCAGCCTACCTGTACGTGAGGAGGGGCACTGAGGACATAGATGACAGCATTGGCCATGTCTTCAGCCTTGAGACACTGCAACGACAGCAAAGGGGCTCTCGGTCAAAGGGCACCACAGACAGTTCCCCACGAGATCCCTCCTCTCCTGCCCATCCATAGTGAGGTCAGACAGTGTCACTGGGGCATGTCCAGAAGGCACAAGCGAGCAGGAAATACCCGATCCATTAAAAATTTAACAAAGGATGTGTCTGGTGCTGGCAATTCTTCCATTGCTGTGAATAACCTCACTGCTGGCACGGTAATTCTGCCAGGCCAGGCGTTGCCATCCTGATCAGGAATTCCCACAGGAAATCCCGTGCCACCTGCAAGACAAGGCTTCTCCTTGTGCTGGCACCTTTGCTGGTCACGTCTTCTCTGCAACGAAGAAGTAGCAGCCTGCAAAACGGCAAAGCTGACTGATACTGATTGACAGAAGCATCAAAATAAAAGGAAAAACAGAAAGAGCTNAGAGCCCCAGCAGTGCCATCCCAGAGCAATCCCACATCCTGAGCAATCCTAGAGCCCCAGCAGTGCCATCCCAGAGCTGCCACCCGGGAAGTGTAAACAAACATGATCCCTGCTAATCCCCAGCGCGGGCTCCCTAAGCTCCCAGCTGATCCAGCGGCGGATCAGCCAGGCCAGGGCAGCCCTCAGCCCCTCCAGCCTCAGCCCCAGCCTACCTGTACGTGAGGAGGGGCACTGAGGACATAGATGACAGCATTGGCCATGTCTTCAGCCTTGAGACACTGCAACGACAGCAAAGGGGCTCTCGGTCAAAGGGCACCACAGACAGTTCCCCACGAGATCCCTCCTCTCCTGCCCATCCATAGTGAGGTCAGACAGTGTCACTGGGGCATGTCCAGAAGGCACAAGCGAGCAGGAAATACCCGATCCATTAAAAATTTAACAAAGGATGTGTCTGGTGCTGGCAATTCTTCCATTGCTGTGAATAACCTCACTGCTGGCACGGTAATTCTGCCAGGCCAGGCGTTGCCATCCTGATCAGGAATTCCCACAGGAAATCCCGTGCCACCTGCAAGACAAGGCTTCTCCTTGTGCTGGCACCTTTGCTGGTCACGTCTTCTCTGCAACGAAGAAGCAGCAGCCTGCAAAATGGCAAAGCTGACTGATACTGATTGACAGAAGCATCAAAATAAAAGGAAAAACAGAAAGAGCTGGAAACTGAACCCAAACGAAAACCTACACAGTGTGTAAACACCAGTGCAAAATCTGAGGTTTGGGGGCTGAGATTGGAGAGCACTGGGCACTCTCTGGAGCCATTAGCCAGGAGAAAGATTGTTCAATGATAATCAGAGCCACTTCCCTGTTTCCATTCCTCCAAGTCCTACCCGAATGCTCTCATAGGTTGCAGCAGCTCTCTCGGGGTCGTTATCATGAAGTTTAAAAGCAAATCCTGTTTCCACCAGTCCTGGAGATATACACTGGAAAAAAGCAGAGCACATCCTAATAGGATTTGTAATCCCCCTTCGGTAAAAGAAAAAAAAAAAAAAAGAGAGAAAACTTTTTAGCACTGAAAAAGCAAAAAAACAAAACCAAACAAAAAAACAGAAAAACATTCATTTTTCTGTTATTCTCCTTTCCCACTCATCTTTTCATTTTTTAAGGGAATAGTTGAAGTGAGCAGACTTTGCCTCAATGATTGTTGTGGCAGATATCTCTGGTGGGTGCTTCCCTCCTCGCACCCCAGAGGGACAGAGAAGCAAAGAAAAACACGGAAAAGCTCTGACTCAGAGCAGAGAGCCCAGCTGAGTGCCTCCCTCTCTTGATGTGACCCCCCAACAAGCACCTGCCCGCTTTGTGCACCCAAAAAATCCCTTCCCAGACACGGCCCTGTGCCCCAACCTGCCCGGCAAAGACAGCCACAGCTTCCCACAGGATTTCCTGACCATTCCCAGCGTGCTGAGCACGATTTTTGCATCCCCTTGGCTCTTTCCCAAAGGGAAAAGCTCTGCCCCATGAAACATGCCTCCCAGCAGGGCAGAGGGAAGCAGGGGCCCCTGAGCACTCACTGTGGCTCGGATGTGGGTCTTGGCCTCCCGCAGCTCCTGCCGCAGCCCCTCGGTCAGCGCCGTCACCGCGTACTTGGTGGCACTGTAAAAATGCACCACGGACTGGGGCACCACGCTGTGCCCGTTCATGCTGGGGAGAGAGCACAGGGGACAGGGCTGGCAGCTGGGAGGAGCCAGCAGGACACTCAAAGCATCTCAATAAACCCACAGAGAGGCTGGCACGGGGCCTGCAGCAGGGAACACACCACAAGAGGCTCCTCTCAACATGACTCAAACTTCCTGACCAGCTCCAGACATCAGTCTTCAGCCCTGCCCCATCACAAGTGGTTGATTTCATCCTTTTCTCTCTGGTTTGGTCTTCCTTGCTTTAGACCAGCAGAGATTAAGTTCGAAGTATCAACCACCACAATCCTTGGAAAACCCCATCAGCACCACAGCAAGCTTGAAACTCCAGTGCTTAAATCCTTCCTGAAAGGCAGGGAGGAGGAGGAAGCCCCCATGGCTGACCCCACACAGGGCTTAAATCCTCTCTGTGCTGCAGGGAAGAGCAGGAACCCCCAAGGCTGATCCCACACCCCCCTCTGTTCACCTGTTAATGTTAATTATGTGCCCATCGTCGATGTTTCTCTCCTTCATGGACTGATAGGCCTCCCGGGTGCAGATGCTCACAGCCATCACATTGACCTGAGGGAGGAGAAAAGAAGAAGAAATTAAGCCCAGCAGCCCTGCCTGGCACCCCTTGATTTCCTCCTCGTGTGCCCAAAGCCTGGGATATCAGTTCCAGTCCCTGTCCCCTGGCAATCCCCAGGAACACCAAGAGAGGGAACTGCTCATACTCACACCCCACACCTGAGCTGGGGGCTGCAGTCACAGGGGCAGGGGTGCACAGACACCCAGAGAGAGCAGAAATAAATGGACACGATTGTTTTAGGGGCAAGTGTGAGGGTAAAGCCCAAATTAAGGGAGAGCAAACTCCCTCCCCACAGGCAGGAGACAGTGCCGGTGGTTCTGTCCAGCACTGAGCACTCCAAGCTTCGGGCAGCTGGCAGGGCACTAACAGCAGCTAATTAGGTCAGCTCGTTAACGAGGAAATCCCCAGATCCTGCCTGTCAGAGCGCCAGCAGCTCAGAGGAGGCACCGTGGCCACCGAAGAGCTCCCAGGGCACATGAACCAAAGATCACTTTGTGCCACAGGGAACACCAGAGTGGGCAACTCACCCTGGGGGTGTGAAAGCCACCGAGCTGTCACTGCCTGCTGACATTTCCCTCAGCCCTAACTGGCAATTTCCCCAGGATTTAGAGCATTCCAGGCTCTTGCTCTTTGGACCAGCACTTCCCAGCGTGCCCTGGCGTGGTTGAACTCAGTCCTATCACCTCCACAACCATTAATGCACAGCTGCCTCCAGCATTCCCTGACCATAAAACACAGAGTCAAAGCTCCCGGGAAGGTAAAGATAAGGAAATTCTCCCCGCTGGAATACAAAGGGCCCAGAGGTAGCAGTGCTGATTGCTCAGGGGGCTGAGATTTGGAAGGGGGTTTGCTGAAGGCCTCCAGAAAGGGTGTGACCAGCCCCTGGCAGGTCCTGCCTAGCATTGTGTCACTTTGCCAGCTAAATGAGCAGCACAGAAGGGTCTGAACACGCTGCAGTGAGTGAAACCTCCAGGAAGAAGTGATTTTCTGCTAAATCAGAAGCAGGTGCCACTATAAATGGGTGGAGCAGGGATGAGGCCATGTGGACAGCGAGGGATGGAGACGGGAGAGGGCTGGGGATCATCACCGGGGAAATAATGAGGAATGGGGCAGAAAAACTTGGACTTGCTGGCACAAAAGGACAGGCAGGAGAGGGCCACTGGTTGGGAGAAAGGGCTGGAGCTGAGAGATGCAATTACTGAGCAGCACAAAGAGGAGCGGGGTCAGCTCAAGGATCTTCTGGTCACCGCTTTTGTGTCGGTCGTTATTCCCCATTCACTGCCAGAGGCCATCCCTGAGGGCTTTGTCTCGGCCAGAGATAAACAGGGCGTTTATCCGATCCTGGGAGCACCCAGGCAACACGAGAGGAGTCATCGCCCCCATCCCAGTGCACTTTGGCCAAGCACGGAGTGGCTGCTGGGCACCTCAGCCATCACACCTGGAACTGCAGGGATAAATCTTTAACCTGGGAATTCACCGGGGCTGTGCAAGGAGGAAAATGAGCAGAGAGGGCAGCAGAAGGGCCCCTCAGCACTGGAGTGAAGCCCAGAGCAGGCAGGGCATGGGCAGGCTTTGGGATTCCACGGCAGGGTGGGCAGGGGAAGCAGGAGTCACCCGCTCCAGCCTGATCCAGTCCTTTGGGATCTGGGCCATTGCTGGTGTAGAAACCCTTCATGACAACCAACATCCCTGCCCCAGGATGCCCCAGCCCACCAGGCAGCTCGTTTCTGGAGCAGTCACTCCCCACTCCCCCTCCAAAGGCCACTAGAGGGTAACATCATCCCAAAGCCCGTGACAAACGGAGCAGCCATTCCTGGTATGGGCAGGGTTACAACATTTTGACAGCTCCTGGCAAAGCAGGATCCCAATCAAGAGCCACATGGGAAAGTCCAGAGCCCTGTGATAAAACGCCACGGTACAACAAAACAACTGGCTGGAAGGCAGCTGACCTGGGATGGCCTTTTCCCACCAGCACACGCTGGATTTTGGGGTGAAATCCCATTTCAAGACGTGGAACAGGCACTGAGGAACCTAAAAACACGGCTGGAAAATGAGCAAGTCTGTATCACCCCGAGGCTGTTGTTACAAATATCCACTCAAGACATTTTTCTGCCTCGTTCCTATTTTAAGGAGAAAAGGTTCAAAGGTCCCTTGGCAAGGATGGCCACCACACCTGGGCCCTGCTCACTGCCCAGGCAGCAGCCCCGTGACAGAAACCACGGTGCCACATTTCCCAGCAATTAACGAGTTCTAATTGCCAGATTAGAGAACATAAAAGACCCCGTTCCTAGAAGTGCCCAGCATTTCACTTCCCAGAATCAGCCTTTTCCAAGGCATCCCAACGAGTACCCCAGCTCCAAAGCACACATGGAAACGCAGCTCACAGCAAACACATCCCTGCACAGATGGTTTAGAAAAGCAAGAGGAACAGAGCCTGGCTTGTCAATGAGCAATGCCAAGAATCAAACCCATTCCGTGTCTAGAGGAGCGAGAGGATGTGTGCCGCAGCCCTCTCTGCCCTGAGCAGGGAAAATGGGAAGTTCAGCTTGAATTCCTGGCTGGAAAGGTCAGTGGGTGAAACATGAAGGAGCTGCTGCAGCCCCGGAGCCTGGCTCGCTGTGTACACAGCACCCAGCCCCAGCTCCTCCTGCAGATCAGGACTTTGCTCCAGCCTCACGAATCAGTGAGAAAATGGGGGAAGCTGTGAACCAGGGGAGGATGGGCTCAGAACCTGCCTGAGGTGACACCTTCCCTCCTGCACCCACTGCAGATCTGCTGGCTGGCGAGGCAAGGCTCTGTGCTGCTGTAAAGCAACGCATCCACGGCTCCAAACATCTCCCTGCAGCCTGGGGAGAAGCAGCTCCCACCTCGGGAATAAACACCAGACAATAAGGAACTGGAACATTAGAAAAGGAGGAGAATAAGTAAATGATAACATGGTTTTGACTGTTAGATACAAAGCAAGAAGGAGGATACTGAGAGGGGAATCTGGAAGGAGACAAGAGCCTCAAAGCTCATAAAAAATGCATGGAAGCAAAAATCAATTTACCAAAAAGAAAACTAAATGCCTTTAATTTAAGGCCCTAATGCCTCCTAAATCGATGGATCGATGGCTGTTTGGAAACTTTTCCCATCCTGCAGCCCAGAGGTGCCCTGGGACTCTCCAACAGCATCTCCCACCGCGCTGCTCTCCAAGGAAGCTCGGGAGGAAGGCTCCCTGCTCCCACACAGCTCTGCAAAGCCCAGTGGCCCGTGAAAGGTGCTGGCAGCCCTCCCTGTCCTGCCCCTGCGAGGGGAGCGGGCCTGGCCAGCGCTGCCCTGGGGCTGGGGTGCCGTGGCAGGGGGGGCTGGCCCTGCAGAGCCCCCCAGGCCCTGCCACGGCGCCTGCACCGCCTGGAGACACAGGCACTTCCAGGAGGCATTTCCAGCAGACATTTCCAAGCAGCCACAAAGCAGGGGCACAGAACAAAAGGGAAAACTCCACTGAGCTGTTTCTACCCCTCAGCAGCAGCATAAAAAGCAAAGGCCAGGCTTGTCGGGCTGCCCAGGGCGGGGTGGGTGAAGCGTTTGGCTCTGGAGCATCCCGGGGCTTTGCCTTTACGTTGGAGGTGGGAGGGTTGTTCAATTAACACAGAAATCAGGAGCCAAGCCAGAAGCTGCTGGGAGGATGGCGAGAGGGAAATATCTGCCAGCACAGGGAGAGAGCTTGGGCGCCTCAGGCTGCTCCCAGTGCTACAGCAGCATTTCTGCCAAGCAGGGAGAGCGCAGAGAGCCGTCCGGATCATCCCTGGGAATAAAATATTCCCCCAGCCTGGTTTCCTAACACTGCCCTTGTGGGGTCACCACCCTGCCTCTCCTCCCACCCATCCCACCCCAAAGCAGCACCCACAAGCAGGGGGGCCCCACAGGCTCCCAAACTTTGAGCCACTGTAAACACCAGCACTGGAGTGTCTCATACAGGACAAGCCCCATTCCAAAATCCTCCTCCCTAAAAGTGGGGGAAGGTCAGACAAAGGGAGCACTTCCAGCTGAGCAGCCAGGGAAGGGAACACGGATTGGGGAAGGGCTTTCAGCTGGGAAAAGCCACACGTCCCCTCAGCCTGCCCACCTGACAAAGAGCAAAGACAAAGGAGCACGAGGGACACGCAGCATCCCCGAGGGATCCACACACGACACGGTGCCAGGGACCAGGACAAGGAGTTTCCAAGGCCCAGGTGACCCCCAGGGCCCGGCTCGCAGCGAGCCAGGGCCGGGCAGTGCCCTGCTGGACACCAGCGCAGCCTCAGCTACACTTCACTTCATTTTCTTTAAAGCCTCCATGGCAACTGGGGCCGGGGAGATGCGGCTGTGCAGTGACCCAGGCTGGGCAGCCCACAAAGCCTGGCTGGGCAGACAAAGCTGAGCTGAGCTTGCTTTGGCTGCAGTCACAGCAGCCAGCAGTCGGGCCAAAATCCTAACAAGAACTTAATTAGCCAGGATATGGCAGCTCTTGCCCTGGCAGCAGGAGTCTGAAGCCTCAATGTGCTTCTCTGTTTAGCTTTACACAGCCCCCGAGACCACTCTGGAGGAACAGCCAGGGGAGCTGACACGTCCCAGCTGGCTCCACTGTTGGACACCGTGGCCCTGAGCCTACAGCTTCAAACAGCTTTTCAGACATGTCCTTCCCTTCACTGGGACAAGCTCTCAGAGCTGCTGGAGGTGCCACAAGGATTACTCACAGCCACGAGGTCCCACTGCTCCTGTGAGGAAAACTTTTCCATGCACAAGAGAACGGGGGACAGGAGGGGAGATCACTCCATGAAAGGCTCCTGGTTCAGCACCTCACTGGCCAGAGCTGCAGGAAGGGACTGCAAGGACACCCAAACCATCCTGAGGTCCCACAGCTGTGGCTGCCACTGCTACGTGCAGGAAAGGGCCCTCACATAATGACAAAAAATGGTGAAGTCACAGGAAGATGCCCAGCAGCACCTCAGGACAGGAGGACCCAGGGAGAAGTTGTAAATAGGCTGGGCCATGTGCACAGCTCCCATTTCAGCAGAAGAAATGGTCTCATTCACATCCAGCCCTAACCAGATTACGGGCAGAAAATTAAGCTATAAAGACAAAAAGCATGACAGCTTTTTAAGCCAAAAAGAATCTGCCCATTTTTACAACCCACTGCCACAACTAACAGGATTAGCTGCAGAAGCCAGCGCTTGGCATTCGATTTCCTGCTTTATTGAAGAAAAAAAAAGCGAGGCTCTTCACCCTTCAGAAAGCCAGGGAGCTAAAGGAAAAGTTCTGCTGTGTTTCCATCCTCCAAAGTGAGGGCTCAGCAGGGCAGGATGTCCTTCCACTCCCCAAACAGCAAACCTGGGCCTTGCCAGAGCAGGCTGGGGAGCAGATCCTCAGCTCTGAAATGAGTAGATGGTGGCCAGAAGAAACAGAAAGGTGGCCCAGCTCCTGCTCCCTCGGGGGGATACTCACGTCTATCATGGTCCTCCAGCCCTCCGTCTTCCCCGAGAGCAGGGGCTCGGGCCGGGCCAGCCCCGCGTTGTTGATGCAGACGTCCACCCCCTGGTGAAGGGTCTTGATGGCCGAGAACATGGACAGGATCTCCTCCTCGTTGGACAGGTCACACTTGTACGGGATCAGCGTCCCCGGGTAGCCGGCGCTCTGGCACTCAGCTGCCAGCTTCTAGCAGGGAGAGAGGGAGGAGGGAAACAGCCATCAGGAAGGGAAAAACAGCCATCAGGAAGGGAAAAAACAGCCATCAGGAAGGATGGAAACAGCCATCAGGAAGGATGGAAACAGCCATCAGCCTCCTCTCCCCGTGGAGCAGCTTATGCAGCCGTTTCCTGAAAAACACACCTCAGGGCTAACACAGCCTGGGCTGGAAAGCAGGCACTGGGGAAGAATCACTGTGATGCTAATTAAGAAAAAGGAGATATCGATATCCAGGAGAAGCTGAGAGCTTCAGCCTTTAAGTTATTGAACTTGAGGACACTCTCAGTGCTCGTCCATCACCCCCGGCAGTCCCGCTCAAGGTGAGCAGTGCTGGCAAAATACAAATAAATCCTGCCCTGGCACGCGGCTCTGAGTCTGCCACACCGGGAAAGGATGTGCCTGACAATTCCTCGTTAGCCATGACCAAGAATTACTCCAAATATCCCAATCTTTTGTCTGGCTGGGTGACACAAAGCCAAGGAAAGGCCAGGAGCTGCTGCTGCCGCCACCACACCGCATCCTCCCGAGGATGCCCTTTACCCCTGACACTAATGAGAAGCAGCATCTCCTCCCCGATGGGTCAGGGCAGTGACAGTGACAGTGACAGCTCCCAGCGCCAGGCAGGAGCCACATGATGTCTGGCTCCTGCAGGGAGATGGACTCTGCCTACCAATGTCCACCAAATCACTCGAACGCCGTCGCCCGCGGCGGTGTCACCAACAGCGACATTTCAGCGGGTGCAATAGAGCCCCGCTCCTGCCACGGGCAGCTTTCCCACTCCTCCCAGCTCCTCCCTGCGTTCCAAGGACTGCAATTCCCAGCCTTTCACAAAAGGAGGAGCAAGGCCCAGCACAGGAATCTCCTGGACGTGATTGCACACGGAGGCGGCTGCGGAGCAGCTCCGAGCTCAGAGCTCCTGCCCTGCAGAGGGACAAACGCCAGGCCCTCCCCAGCCCTCCCTGCACCCCAAGCACGTTCATCTGAAGCACTCTGGGACAAGTGGCTCTGTTTGATAAATGATTTTCATGTTTCCCAATAGCTGAGCCCACCACAGAGCTGGACCAAGGTCCTGAGCAGGGAGGTGCAGCTTTGCTGCTTTACCTTTCCCAGCAACCTGCAGCTTTCACGGCCCACAAGGCAGAAGCAGCCCAGGGCTGAGCCCTGGTGCAGGAGCTGCTCTCCTGCCTGGCTCCCAGCGCAGGGAAGGCACTGCAGCAACACGAGAATGATTATTATTGCTCTCACAGCACCAGGCGAGAAGGGGACGGGCGTGCCGAGTTCAGCCGAGATCGATCCATCCCAGCAGCATCAGGATCCCTGGAGAGCCCTGCTCGGGCTGAGCTGACAACATCTCTGCCTGAACAAAGGTGCCCCTGGGACTGAATTCTACCTCCCTGTGCCCTCCTGGGGCTGCCTGCACTTTGCCATACAGGCAACCTTGTTGATGATGTGCTGATAGGAGTGGAAAAATATATTCCTTTTCACCATCGGAGCACACACTTGGAAAAACAGTCGGGGGGGGGATGAAATCTGCAACAGCAGCATTTAGAAAATTCACAGCAGTATGAAGTGCTGCTGGAAGGTTCTAAACTGCTCCAGGGATGGGGCCTCGTTCCTGCAAAGACACTGGAGGGGCAAAGGGACCACGAACTAGTGCAGAGAGTGCAAACCTGGCAACGCCAAAAATGTTCAAAGATGAGAAACACAAGCACAAGGGGTTGGGAGGAATCTTCCAGAGCAGGACCCGTGCCAGCAGAGCTGGCTGGAGGAAGAAGGGCTGATCAACATGGACAGGAAAGGACAGACAAGCTCATGGACAGCCCAGAGGGACACAGGGCCGTGTCTCACAGCTCCGTTCCCATGTCCAGCTGCCACTTCCACCACTTGGAGAACCCTTTCCCTGCTCAGTCCAGCCTCTCAGTGGAGGCAGACACAGATGAAGGAGCAGAGGAAACAAAGGGTGTGATTTGCTCTGGGATGACCCTGCTGGAGCAGGGAGGTTGTATCAGATGCCCCACTGTGGTCCCTCCATTCTGGCTGTGGGCTCTGGACAGCAGCGCCTCGGGTGCTGGAGCTGCCCATCCTCTGTTCCCAGGCAGCCTCCAGGTACACCAGGAGAAAGGACTTTCTCCCTGGGAGAAAAGCTTCTCTCACACAACTGACCAGGGAAATCAAATCTCTCCCAAAACCTTTCTTTCCCTCTCTGGTGTCTCGCCGCCTCCAACGAGCCTCAGCACGGATCCTTTCATCTCCCAGGCTGCACTTGTGCTAACAAATTCTCTTTGAAAACCAAGTGCTGAGCACTGCTGACATCCAGGCAGGGCTGAACGCGCTTCAACCATCTACAGATAAAGAGTCATCACAGACTCTTCAAAGAAACATCAACTGCGGGCAAGTTTGCAAGAGACTTTTGAAAAGCAACTCTCTGAGCTACGGAGCTCGCAGAGACTTTTTTTCAGAGCATCCATTAAGTCACTCAAGTGATGCTCATTCCACTTTGAGCACACCACATGCACAAGGAGGAAAGAAAAAGAGAAAAAACCCTGGTTTTCCAGATTTCATAAACAATTTGAGAGTGACCAGGTAATGCAACAGCAATACAGATGAAGCCAGGGCAAGTCCAGCAGCTGGAGATGGAAATCTGAAATAAGAATTGTTTGGGTTGGAAGGGACCTTAAAGACCATCCAGTTCCACCCCCTGCCATGGGCAGGGACACCTCCCATTATCCCAGGTTGCTCCAAGCCCTGTCCAACCTGGCCTGGGACACTTCCAGCATCTCTAGACCACACCATTATCTCTGGATGCTTGGAAATGGACAGCCAGGTGCTACCCGGTCTGGAAGGATGCCTCACATTTACGGGATGGGTTTGCTGTGTTAAGAAACCACCAGTTCTCCCCAGAAGGGGTTAATGCTCTTTGTGCATATGGGACACAGTGCCCTGCATTTACATTCAGTCCTGGTAAAATGGTTTTACAGAACTAACTGATATAAAAATGTTAAGGGACTCTTAAGGGGAGGGGAAAAAAGGGAAAGAGTCACATAGGGCTTTATTTGGCAAACCATCCCATCAACTTCAGACACATTTAGTTCAGAGAGATTAAAGCCAGAAGAAGCCATTAGGTAATTTTTAATCTAACCTGCCACTCATCACAGGTACTTGTGTTCTACTGACTGAGCTCGAGCTTAAACACAGAGCTGCACCAAGAAACCAACTGGAAAAGCACCGGAGTCACCCCAATTACTTTTGCTAGCTAAAGGAAATGAAGGAGAAAAATTCTAACAAACAGCATCACAGCTGTGAAAGAAAACTGGGGGCTTAAAAACCCTTTCATTCCACTGATTGGCAAGTCTGAAGCTGCTTTTAATTAAGATTTAGTAACATTACAACGGCATAATAATACAGTGAATAAAGCACTAAAGTGAGGTTTATTTATTTATTTCCACATGAGCGAGATTCAGAGCTGTGTCCCCACTGTCAGAGGGAGAGAATCACACTGGTGACCCTTGGCCCACATGATCCAAGGATAAATATTACTGCAGGTTTCTTCCCAGGCACTGGAGCCAGGCTCCTGCAGAGCCGGGTCTACCTGAGCCATCACCACGTCTCCCCAGAGCTGGGAGCTGTCCTCCCAGCCTGCTCCAGAGCCACGCTGCTCTTTTCCAAGCCCTCTCTGCTCCCTGCGCTTTCCCAGCAGTCAAACATCCCAGGATCTGTTTTGCTTAGCTCACTTAATTTCCAATTTCCAGTGTCACACGCGAGCCAAACCACCCCGGCGGTCCCTGCTACCTCCAGGCACTCACACAGTCCCTCCTCGCATCAAGGCACTTTTTAGTTTTTCACTTCTTGCTCCAGGCTGGCGTGGGGGAGGAGGAGATGCTGCTGTCACCGTGACAGCTCATTAGAGCAATATCTCTGCCTTACTCTGAGCTCTGCCTGTCCTAAACCCAGCCCTGCAGAGCCTGCCCTTGAGCTCAGCCTGCCCAGGGCAGGTTCCCCTCCACGGAGATGCCTCCCTTCCCTCCTCGAGCAGTCCCAGCACCGTGGTTAAGGCTGAAGCTGCTGTCTGGCTGCCTGTGGAGCTGCACCAGCCCTCGGCAGCCTTCAGAGACCGAGCAGAGCCGAGGATGCAGCGTCACCTCCGGGGTCACTGCCGGGATTGGGATCGCTGCCTGTTCCACCGGCACATTCCCCAAGGCAACCCACAGACCCCCAGCTCGGAGGGCAGAGCTCAGCCCCAGCTCCTGCCTGACACGCCCAGATCCTGGCACCTGCCTCCCGGGTCATCTCCACCTGGAAAAATTATTATTTTAATTCAATCAAACCCCGCCTCATCTTGCAGTGGTGAAGGTCTGAGATGCCCTGAAAATTTAAGGTGTGATCAGAGGCCCATGGAAAGCAGCACGCACCCACCCCGAGTAAAACAGATAACCAAGCACATCCCAGGTGAGTGGGACTTGGGAGCGCTGCTGGGGACACCCAGGACCTGCTCCCAGAGCTGACACGAGCCCTTCCCAGCCCCTTGCCTGTGCTACATCTCCTTTTTGCTGATCTAAAATACATTTTAAAGAATGACGTGCCTTTTCAGCAACTGCCTGACTCGTAGGAGAATAAGGAATATCAAAGGTGCAGCGAACACATACACTCGGACATCAAGAGCAAAAGGCTGCTGGATGATGTCCTGTCATGCTCCCTGTTGCTTCACTGAGGGGCTGCCAACGCGTTTCTGCGCGGGGTATGGCTTCACGTTTTTCATGGGAAACCACCTGGGTTCCGTGCCCGTGGAGGCCCAGGCAAACCTTCTCCCCAGGTTATGAGAGGAAATGGGAATGGCCCAGCCCTGGCACCCCGACAGAGCCTCAGCACCCCGACAGAGCCCTGGCACCCTGAGAGAGCCCCAGCACCCCGACAGAGCCCCGACACCCCGAGAGAGCCCCGGCACCCCCACAGAGCCCCGAGAGCTCTGAGCTGGGGCTCCCAGGCAGGCCCGAGCACCGACTGCACCCAGGGGCTGGAGCGGGGCTGGGCCGCTCCGCAGGCACCAGAACAGCGGGTCCCCAAGGCCACAGCTCGGGATGGGGCTCTCCTGCTGCCAGCACCCCTCGGCGTGGCCGTGGCCCTCCTGCAGGGCTGGCAGAGCCGGGTGTTTTCCGCCGTGCCCAGCAGCGAGGCCAGCGGCGGCCCCGCGGTCACTCCGGCTCCTCAGCTCCCGGCCTGTAATCCCCGAGGAATCCTCTTCTGGAGAGGCAGATTAATGCACGCCAGGAGGGGCCTGGGCCTTCCCCCACCGGCTCCCCGTGCTCCCCAGCTCCAAAATTCAGGTGGCAGGCGCTGGGTTTTATTCCAGCCCGGGTTTATGACCCACGGACAGGCGGACGAGGCTCCGGCGCATCGCAGCCCGGCCGGCGGGAGCAGTGGGTGCCAGGACCGGCCCTTCCAGGGGCTCCCACGGCTGCAGGTGCTGCGATCAAACATCTGCAGCCACGCCAGCCCCGCGCGGGGCCACGCTGGCCTAATCCCAGCTAAGCTGGACAGAGCCGCGGCTGAGCCGCACGGGCCGGGCGGGGACAGAAATCCGGCATTTCCCAGAGCCAGGGCGGCACAAACCCACCTGGAGTGGCACAAACCCACCCGGAGTGGCGCAAACCCACCCAGGGCAGCACAAACCCACCTGTGGCGGCACAAACCCACCCAGAGTGGCACAAACCCACCCAGAGCGGCACAAACCCACCCGGAGCGGCACAAACCCACCTGGGGCGGCACAAACCCCCCTGCGGTGGCACAAACCCCCCTGCGGTGGCACAAACCCCCCTGCGGTGGCACAAACCCACCCGGGGCGGCACAAACCCACCCGGGGCGGCACAAACCCACCTGGAGCAGCACAAACCCACCCGGAGTGGCACAAACCCACCCGGGGCGGCACAAACCCACCTGCGGTGGCACAAACCCACCTTGCCGGCCAGGAAATCCCCATCAGCACTGCCCACGTGAGCGCTGGCCAGGACAGAGGGGCAAAACTCAACTTTAGCACAGCCACGGCTTTCTGCGGAGCTTAAACTGTTAATAAACCCCCATATCTCACTGGAGAAACACCATTGTATTTTCTTCACACAGCTGTGGCAGCTCCTTTCACACCTCCCTGCTCTGGGCACTCTCCCTAAACCCAAAACCAGCCAGAAAATCCCCTCTGTGTCCAACACTGCTCCTGCACAGCCTTCCCGGGACAGCTGCCAGGTTTTACACAGGGAAACTGAGGCACAGGACAGCCACCTGACCTTCCCTGCAGCACACTCACCCCATCCCAGCTCCAAAATCCCAGGAAAGGCTCAGTTATTATTTATTTGTAGGGCTCTGAGCATGGCATGCCCTGGTATTGCTGCTCTACTGCAAAGCCCCAGGGGACAGAAGAGCAGCAGAGAAGGGGGGGCTGCCACAAAGAGACATTCTTAAGGCACATTTTGGGGGAGAAAGAGGAGGAATCCAACCTGGTTTCAACCCCCTGAGCTTCAAGGCTGAGGAAAATCGTGGGGACAGCGAAGTATTTGTTCCCCCCACTCTGGACAGCACTTAATGGGATCTCTGCTGTTTATCAGGAAAGGATCTGGTCAGGGACAAGTGGCAATAAAAGCACTCCAGAGGCCTTGAGCGCCCACCATCCCCGAGGCAAAGCCTTGGCCAAACACAAAACAAGCCCTTGCAGAGGCCAAGGAGACTCTGAAGGTCATTCACTCCACAGGGACCATGCCTTGGGATTACCCTGCCTGGAGCTGCTCCTCCTGCCTGAAGACTGGGGAAAGCTGTGGGAACAGCCCAGGGAACCCATCCCAGCTGCTGGGCAGAGGGTCAGACCCACCAGGGACACCACAGCTGCACCCCACGGCCAGACACCCCCAGGGGAGGCCAGAATGGAACCAGGTGACCTCTAAACCATCAATGATCTGCCTGCAAGTAATGAAATACCACACTCAGCTGCTGTGAAACAATTAGCTGTTAATTACCCTTCTTGGAGCACCCACGGGGTCCAGAGCCTCTCTGGCACCTTAGGGCTGGGCAAGGATCATGGAAATGACCAGAGAGCCCAAAAAATGGATGCTCAGATCCCACGAGGAAGATTCAGCTCCTTCCTCCTCCTCCTCCTCCCACACACCCACGGAGGAGAGCACCGACCTCCTCAGAGACTGGGCTGCTCCAACCTGCAATCAAAGCTGCTTATCAAAGGCTGTTTCCTGAGCAAGATCTAACCTTGACAAAGCAGGCCCCGGTTATAAATGTTACCTTTGATCAATACCTGTCACAAATGCATTGGAATTAATTGCTTAAACCTTGTATCTTAAGCCACGTTTATTGCTTCCTGCACGGCTCTGCTCTCAGCACGCCAACAAAGACAGAAAAAAAAAAAGGATTTCTTTTGGAACACGACATCCATGATGTCCCTGGTCACACTAGAGCGAGGTATCCAAGGAATGAACGAGCTGCTGGAAGATTTCCAGTGACCTGGAGCAGGTGGGAGTGTCCCACCTGGAGCATCTCCCATCAGTGACAGCCCCAGCCACGCTGCGGATCCAGGGCTCTGGCACCATGGAGGGAGAGCCCCTGCCAGCACTTCTGCCATTCTCTATAAATATAAAATAAATCCATTTTAATTATAAAAAAAGCGTAGTTTGCATCACTGCAAACCCCTTGGAAGCAGCTCCCTGTCTCCTGCTCCAAGAGAAAAGCTGCAGAGTCCCTCTGTGCCTCTGAGCCAGACAAACCCTCCCAATTCTTCCCCCACCCCGGGGAAGAACCCTGCAAAACAAAACCCCCATATCTCACTGAATAAAAGACCAGAGAGGGGTTTGCCAGACTGGGAGCGGGGAATATTTTGTCCCATGCATGTGCAAATTCTCCCCTTTTTTGTGCTGCTGTAGGAAGCTGGACACTAAACACGAATTCCTGGGAAACATGAGGAGCAGGGAAGCTGAAGAGCACCAGAGTGGCTGTAAATCTCAGCGAGTCCCTGCACCCCAAGAGCAGCAAGGGGTCCCTGTGAGGCTGATCATCTCCCAAGGAGCATTTTCCCCTCAAAGCTTGGTCTCCCAAGCTGCTGAAAACGCTTGGCTGCTTCATTAAAGCTCCTGACTTGGAACGCGTGGCGGTGTCTGGAGAGCAGCAAACACTCACTGAGCACACGCCAGAAAGTCCTTGACAGCTGTTAGTACCTCCAGGCTCTGCATTTAAAACAAGCCTTCAACCTGAATTACCTCCTGGCATGCAAAAGGAAAATAAAGCCAGTTTAATTATATTTTATTCCTCGATGTCTGCCTGTTAAAGTCACTGTCTGATGACCCACACGAAGAGACTCCCAGCACGAGTGGGGAGCACGGGGCTGCTTGGGAGCAGAGAGGGAAACGTGGCCAGTGGAGCCACTGGAAGGGAAAAAAAAGGATCCTTCTGCAGGCTTTTTTTTTGGTGAGCCATTAGCATTTTTATTTCAAAAGTCAAATAAAGACCACTGGGGTTGTGACACGGGTTTAATGCCAAACATGCAACTTTGCAAATCCTTCGTTATCTTGCCTCAAATCCTCATCTGATTTTCCAAGAGATTAAGAAATCTTGACATAGCATTTATTGCCCGAGCTAAATCCCCACCAGACAACCTGCTCTTTCAGCCACCAGTTAGCTGGAGGTTACAAAACCACCTCACAGAGGGGCTCCAGCCTTTTTACCTTAAAACTGGTGACTCTAATGAACTTTAATGAAATAGGATGTTTCTGTGCTACACAGGGAGCTCTGTACTCCAGGTTTTACACCCTGCTGTTTGCCCTCTTCCCATTTCAAGCTGCCTTGGAGCACCCTGGGATAGTGGAAGGTGTCCCTGCCCATGGGGGTTGGAATGGGATGGTTTATAAGGTCCCTTCCAACCCAAACCAGTCTGGGGTTCCATGATTCTGTGAACTAAGGCTGTGATGCTCTGGCATCACCAAGCCCTCAACTCCTTCACATTCCTCTTCTCTCCTCCCCCCATCACCGTCTTCCAGCCCTGCTTCCCCAAATCAGAGCATCCCTCACATCCCCACCAATCAAATCCCCAGGGGCAGCTCAAGAGTTCCAAGCCTGAATATCTTCCTATTTTACTTTATTTTATTTTCTTTAAGGAAAAGCCTCAAGGTGAACCTCCTGGAGGAAAGCTCCACAAACAGCTCTGCTCTGAAGCGCAGCAGGATCGGGCACAAAGCTCCCACAGCATCCCTGGCAGCCAGGAGGTGATGGAGCTGCTCCCACAGTGACCCTGGATCCCCCCACGCTCCACCACCTTCCCTTCCCCGGGCGGGCAGCGCTGCTGGGATTTTCTTCCTCGTTAAGGAAACGTGCTTGACAGTAAATAAACCCAGAATAGCAGCGGAGCAAAACACAGTCCAGACACCCACCAAAACAAGTGACAGCACTGCAGACACACTTGGGTCCCAGGGAGGAGGGAGGGAAGGGGGACAAACAGCAGCTGCTGTGGGAACACGTGTCTGAAACACCACAGGAGGTTTGGGAGCTGCGAGCAGCCAGCACCGCTCAGCACATCTGCACCCCAAGCAAACCTGATAAATCATCAATGCAGAAGTGATTGCTCTTGGTGCACATTCAAATAAAAAGGCAAAGCTTTACAGCACTGCTCGTTGTTAAATCCACGCTGTGTTTTGGCCAGGAAAGGTTCAGAAAGGGAGGAAACTCACGTGAACACCAAAGGAAAACACAAGTTTCATTGATTTCTTTCCCAAATGAAAAGATTCCAAAACACAATCCAAGATAAGGGTGCCGGTGGAAACAGCAATATTGGGAATAACTTTCTGGAGGGGAATGGGAAGCAACAACATCCTTTAGAGCATCCTTTGCCAGGCACCCTGAGGCTCCAGCACATCAAACACCGGCAGCTGCACGTGGGAAAGCCTTGGGAGAGCTCAGCTTTCCCTGCAAACCGCAGCATCAAAACGCTGGCAAGTCCAAAATTAGAAGCAAGCCCCAAAGGACAGTTCACCAAGAAACGCTGGTGTGTTCTCTCCTCTCTGCAAGCGGCGCCTCTGCGATACGCAATGAAAAAGGGGAAAAGTCTGGGTTTTCCCAAGCACTTCTTTACTTAACCCCACTTAGCAACGCCACCAATGCCAAGCCTTGGCTTCCATGAGTTTTGGACCATTTATTCTCGGTGCAGTCAGGTCGGTGCAGAGCCCTTATCACCTTGGCTAGGGAAACACAACCCTGGATATTGTACAGGTCCCCTTTAGCTCCAAACACCCAGGATGGCAATATTTAAGCTGACTAAAACTTATTTCCTCCCTCAGAGGAAACTTCCTAAATGGCAAATAACCTTCAGCTCGTGCCACCGCGAGGCACAGCTGGCCAATGCACCCAGCTACAGAAGGGATCCCGAGAAAACACTTCTTTCGAGCATCTCTATTCTCGAGCCAGCGCCATGAGGTTTTTGACGGGGCTGCAGAGATGCTCCTCGCAGGACTGAAGCCCTATTTTCACACGAACTCCTAGAAACGCCCTATTTTCACACGAACTCCTAGAAACGCCCTGCCTCCCGAACAGCCGCATCCCCGAGGGGCTGACGGGGCCCCGGAGCGCCCGCAGCCCGATCCCGCTCCCGGGGCCGGCCGGGCAGATGCTATTTTTAACCTCGATAAGAAGCGGCTCAAAAAAACCCCAAAACTGAACGCGCTCCTGGTTCGGGCACCTTCCACCCGCCCCGGAGCCAGCAGGGGCCGGGCCGGGCCGG
>VWZW01003549.1:586390-603689 GCA_013397115.1 Edolisoma coerulescens | reverse complement strand
GGCGGGGACGCGCCCTCCGTGCGCCGGGGCTCAGCCCGAGCCGCCCGGGCGGGAGCGGGAGCGGGGTTTTCCCTCCCCGCGGAACGGGGCGCAGCGGGCAGCGAGTGATGCGCAACGGCCTGGAAAGCCTGGGGTGGAGGCGTGGAGCAGTGAGCCAGCAGGAACCGAGGATTGGAGAGGGTGGGGAGAGAGCAGAGGACAGAGGAGCACGGTGAAGGGGGTCTTATCCCCCTCCCCAGGGCCAAGGATGCTCAAATAATTCCCAGAAACTTGTGAGGAAAAGGATTAATTGCAACAGAAGAGGCACAAGTACAGGTGTTTAAGTGATGAAAGGCTGGGATTTAACAATCCCCCCAAAACAGCCCAAGCTGCACCCTCCAACTCCAACCCTTGGGCACGGCCCTCGCGCCAGGATTTCCAGAGCAGAGCCCCTGCCAGCTCTGTGGCAGTCCCTTATCCCAGCTCCTGGAAGCGGAACAGGCGCCTGATGCCGAGCGGTGCCAGGTTGGCACCGTGCCCCTGACACAGCCGGGTCCTGACAGTCCCCGCTGGGTTGGCAGCGACTCCACCATCCCCAAACCCCATCCCTGGAGGAGCACAGAGCCTGGATTTCAAGGATCTGTCCTTTCTCAGTCCAGCTTTCCTCGCCTCACACCCCCCTCCACCCACCCGAACCGCAGGCATCGAGCACTCCAAGCACAGAGACGCCCACCTTTACTATGCATATTAATAAATATTCTTTATTTAAATTTTTGCACATTGCGCTTTAACATATTACATCCAAAACATTTTGCAAATGGATGTCTACTTTGTAAAATCTTATATTCAGCTCCTTGTCATTCTGTACAGAATTATAGGTACAACATTACTTTGCCACTAGTTTGCTTTTTTGTAAGTCTCACAGGAAGAGAAACATTGAATGAAAAGAGATGGCTTAAATTAGAAGAGAGGCTTGCACAGCTACTCAACTAAAGATACAAGCCTGGAGAAAGAACAAAATTAAGGAAATCACCTCCACCAGCCTCCCCCCCCAAAAAAAAACCAAGAAAAAAAAAGAATCACATTAATTTAAGATAAAATTTTGCCGTAAGTCACTAAATTAAGTTTGGAAGGAGAAGGCGCAGTAGTCATCTCGAGTTTCAGTGACAGACAGAGTTGGATTGGGTTCAGTTGGCTCCAGCTGTTGCCAGCCAGCTGTTGCAGACGGGCCCCTTGTGATCGTTGAGGCGACAGTACTTGTTGAACTTCTCCTTCAGGTGCTGCCGGTACTGCTCCCGGTTGCTGTAGAAAGACTTGTTGTTTGCCATGAAGGACTGGATCTCATCCTGGGAGATGAACAGTTCCTCGTCAGAAGTACATTCTGACTCATCCTGCAACGAGAACAGGGGTTTCAGAGCTCTGGCAGTGCCCTCCTGAGCAGCACACCCGGCCCCAGCCTTCCCTGGCACACCAGTCCCAGCTGAGCCGGACACCCGGCTCACACACGGGGCTCTGCTGGTTTGGGGTGAGAAGCAGCCAATTCAGTCATGAAATGGATCCAAATCAGCTTCGTTCTTAGAACATTGCCGTGGGAAGAGGATGGATTTTCTTAGAGGCTTTTGGAGAAAAGGTGGGGAAAGAAAGAGGGAAAAAGAAAGAGGGGGGGGAAAGAGAGAAAAATGGGGGAGGGAAGATGAAGAGGGAAGGAAAGAAAAGGAAAAAGTGGGGAAAGAAAGAAGAAAGGATCTAAATAAGTGGAAGGAGAAGGAAAGGAGAAAGAAGAAAGCTGCCCAAGGAGCCTGCAGTGGGAAGTAACATTTGAGGCCTGAAGGCAGCAATAATGCCCACTTCACGTTACGGAATAATTAAATCCTTGACAATGAGCACTTACAACACAAGTTCTGTCACTGCATTCCAGTGACAATTTCTCCTCCTCTGCAGAGCATTCAATTAAAAACTTCTCAGGGAATGTGCACAAGCAAATGAACACTGGGACTCAATTCCTCACTGGGATTTGAGTTCTCAGCCCCACCCTCAGCCCCAAAGATTAAAGCAGGATGCTACAACCCAAAATCCAAAAGCAGTGGTTACTTACAAGGAGTTCCACTAAGCTTTTGGCACCTTTTCCAGCATCAGGGACAAGTGACATTTCTGTAGGTTCTGCAAACTGTGACACATTTTTCATATGCTCAAACCAAGGCAACTGCTGGCCACTTTTGTCTGCGCTACAGCAGCTCTCAGCGTGTGTGTCTTTGGTCTTGTCGCGGTGAAACTCTGTGTGCGTGAGATTTCCTGAGGTCTCTCTGCTACCTGCATCTGCCAGACAGCTTCCAAGTTTCTGAATCTGAAATGGAAAAAAAGCCTGGAATCAACTGCCAGCGGTGCTTAACACGGAATACTCAAGTTTTAGCTGGAAGCAGAGGGAAATAAGGAAAGGTCAAAGGAGAGCACAAAGGTAGGTATTTATTTTTAAACGTGTGCATGGGGAGCTGGGGGTGGCACATTCACTGAGAGTGAGTAAAAGTGCACATGCTTAGGAACATAGAAGAGACTCCACCACAACCTACTCCAGGAAGGACCTCAGTTCCCAAACTTGGATGACAAGGGAACAGGAGATCCCTGTTGCCCCATTTTCAGCATTAGTCTCAATCGAAATTTAAAATCCTTCTGTAACTACTTTCAAACGTAAGCATTTAGAGAAGCATCTGGCAGAGCCATGTTCCTTACGTGGTCATTCTCACACTTCAAAGCTTTACTTTTCTTTTTCTTCTTTTTGTTTTTGCCTTTTGTGTTACTCTCCTCTGCATTAGCCCAGCACTCCACACAGCTATCTCCATCCTCCTCCTTGTCGTCGCAGCGATGGACACAGGCATCGTCCCCTGCAAAACACAGCCAAGTTTCTCCTGAGATGCTGCAGCTTTGGGGACATTAAAGCAGTATTATCTTCTTCCCAAACCTACCATTTTCATCATGGTTGCAGATGCCCTCAGTGCAGGCCACGTCCGAGCCCTCCCGGGACCCCGTTTCGCTGCCCTCCATGCTTGAGGAATAGCCACAGTCGCTGCCAGTACAGTGTGGAGATAAACCTGAGACAGAGGCCAAAATTACTGCCATCTGTAGGAACTGCTGCACATTCTTTAGTTATGCCTCTAACAAGAAAGAGTTCAGAGAACCCCAGACCGGTTTGGGTTGGAAGGGTCCTTAAAAATCACCTCAATTCCACCCCCCTGCCACAGGCAGGGACTCCTTTTTAAAAATAGGTGACCACTGTTCACCCCATAAATGGTGATAAATATTTTTTAAAATGAAAAATAATAACATTTAACATACCTTTCTTGATTTTAGGTGAGCCTAATAGGGTACCACTACTAGGACAAGTGCAAGAAGTGCTTTCATTAGTAACAATTACTTCTACACAGTTGTTGGCTTCTTCGGTGCTACCACAGGCTTTGCAGCTGCTTTCCGTGAAGTTTGAGTTCTCCTTCAAACAGAAACAAAAAACACTTGCAGGCACTGAAAGCAGCTCGGCCAGCACTTTTGTAAAGGATACTCTTTCCATGAGAAAAACCAGCTGACACTGACTGATAACAGCATTGCTTAGGATTCTTCACAAGTACAACACAACTAAACAAAACCCCAACCAGTTTACCTTGACCTACAGTCACAGCCCATTAAGGCCAGCCAAGAGATCCTGAGTAATAATTGCACTTAAAGATTCCCCCTCTCCAGAAATTCTATGGTAATTGTCTACAAGCAGCATTTGAATCCCCAGGTTCTAAGTGATCTTTAAGAAATGATAGTTGAAAAATAGTCTGGCATAACCTGAACCTCAGACTTAGGATTAAAAAACATCCCACCCCACCAAACCCCCAAAAGCTGAGGAGCTCCAGGTAAACACTTGACTGCTCATCTGAAAAAGTATTAAATTCCAGCAGGGACCAAAATACAATAAAACCCCTCAAGAATTCTGCCATGGAACAATAACCTGATGGATGAAGTCCCAAAAAGCCCCAGCTACCCACGTTTACCTTTGCCTGATTGATCTCCTTCTCTTCTGCTGCCTGCAGAGGAGCAGGGATCTCACACACACATTTATTTTTCCGTCTGTTCTTCCGCTTTTGGCGTTTCTTCTCCTGTTTAAGCTCTCTCACTCTTTCTTCTTCTGAAAACTCTTCACAGAGCTGTTCCAATCGACTGATGCCCTGCACTTTTTCCACAGCCATCTGTTTACAAGAGGTTAGATCTATTTATAGAAGTTATCACAATTCAAGCTTTTACATTTATAAAAAATGGAGAAGGAGAACAGCCAGTAATGAAGCCCCAGTAACACAACTATGGACTGCAGGAGAAAAATGCCCACCCTGATGCAGCCACTTGGTTTAGATTGTTGGAAACTCATGTGTGGGGGAGCTCTGTGCTGCACCTATGGCCCAGATTCATAATTTTCAGTGAAGAGTTGCAGATTTTAATGCATTGTTGGATCTGTGATACTTTGATCCTGTGGGAGTAAAAAAACTCCAAGAACTAACCAGCTCAAGGTTCCACTATGATCTTTCCCAAACTGATTTTCCTCCTCCTTCTCTGGTGTTTTAGAGGTTTTTAGAGAGAACAGTTATTATCAATGATAAACATAACAAAAAAAAGATCCATGCCATATAAACTGTTAATTAAGTATTGGTATATGTTAAAGGAGCCACATGGAGTTCTGTCTGAAGCTCAGGATCCCACAGGATCAGAGTGCATTTGGAACAAGCTGAATGCAAGTTAGCAACCACTTTTGTAATTCAAAAGCACATCCTCCCATTTTACTCATAAACCAACCAAAAGCTGTTGTAGCCTGAGCTACTTTAAATGCAATCAGGTAGAAAGCCAGAAATAACTGTGAATTAATAACACAGAAGGTTCAGTGCTCTGTAACGGGCAGCTTGAAAGTAAAGCAAGCCTCAACCTTTTATATTCCAGTTTATTCCACATGGGAACACACTCAGTTGTGCTGTGCATGGATGTCACACAACTGAACATTGCAGTGACTGCAACACCCTTGACACTCCTTCCAGCCCAATGTCAGAAAGCAGAAAATGAATCACAGGGACAACGGGCCCAGTTACTGCATCAATTCAAACACAAGTTGGACAAAACTCGATGTTTTTACCTCAAAGCTCTTGCGTAAAGCATCAACCCCCAGGTAAAAGAGCATCTGCCACGTCTGCTCCTCAGCCCGCAGCTTCTGCCAGATCCGGTGCAACCTCTCGTAGAGGTGGATGCCCAGGCAGGTGAGAACCTCCTCCTGGGCTATGTCTATTGTCTTGGCGTGCCTCTCTCTGCGTCTGGGGGAAAGGGGAACCAGAGCAGAGCATTGTTAGAGCAGCTGGAAGCCAACCAAGGGATCAAAGCAGGGCTGACGTGTTCTCTGTAGGTACAACTGCAGCTGTGTTTGCAGGAGCAGCCTGGCAGGGCTCTGCTGTGCTGCATGCAGATGCAAAATAGAAAGGACCAGGTCAAAGCCACCACTGTGAAGCAGCACTGTGCCTTGCCACCTCTGACTTCTGGTGGCACACCCTGCTCTTCCTAGGAGGGCTCAAGAGTTTAAATGCCAGAGATGCATTCTTTTGTGTCCTAAAATTTGCTGGAGTTCACAGCAATTATTTCACCATCAGTTAGCTCAAGCTGAATAAACACACAGGGAATTTTATACATTACTTACCGTGCAAAGTAAAAACATTTCAGTATTGATCTGTTCATGATCAATCTATTATCTATCAATTTGGTCAATCTATTAAAGGAAAACCATTATTTTTATTTTTAGGATTTACCCTCCTCAATAAACAGTTATGATGGAGCTTTAAAGGTATTGAGGTTGGAATTAGATGATCTTTACCAACCCATTCTGAGATTCTCCAATACTGAGCTCAGAATTGTACTTTTCACTGGAAGGTTTTAAGATGCTTTAAAAAGGTTCAGAAATACACAAATGGCAACAAAACCCATTTGAACACTTGGCTTTGGGCAAAACACAACCAAAGTTCTCTTTCTATTTCGCATATTTGAACACCTCAGTGGACAAGCAGGCAGCTCTAGGGAGAGAACAACAAACTGGAAGACACTTGGTAACTTTTTCCTTGAACAGCACAGGTGCAACCTCCGAAGCGCTCTCTCCGAGCCTACATCAGTACAGATATTCACAGTCACGAGTCCATCACACAGCAAAGAGGCAAAAAGCCACTTTGGGCAAAGACATTGAAGAGTCAAATAAAGAAGCAAAGCGCTAGATAGCCCACTCTAGCCAATTACATACTCATACCCTCCTGCGAACTCGGGCTCGGCCCGGCCCAAGAGGTGCGCGATGAAGTCGGTCTCGCAGCACACGTGGATGTGGCGCTCGTGGGGGCAGCAGCGCAGCCCCTCGTACAGGGCAGCACAGTAACCCTTCTCCTTGCTGCAGTCCAGCTCCCCGATCAGGATGTTGTAAGCACGCAGCACTTTGTTCTTGCAGTCGGTGCAAAACCTGAGGGACGGCACAAAAATCGGGCTCGGTTCAGCTGAACGCGCTGGGTGAGGGGTGATGTGTCTGAAATGGGGCACGGGAGGGTTGTGGTGCTTCAGAAAGTGTAATTGTCTCAATATTTTGGCTATGATCGACCTAAGTTGACCGTGAATTATCCCACCTATTCTACATTACTACGCTGGATATCAACTTCCATCCTCCGAAGCGAATCGTTGATTCAAAGAAATTCCTACAAGGAATTCAACTCCAAGATCAGAAATCTAACAGTGAACAAATAGTGCAAACCAGGGCAAAATCCCTCTCAAGTAGCACACGCCACATCAGCTTACAGCAATTCTTTAAAGTGTACTCAAGTGAGTGATAAGAAATAAAGAAAAGTTTCCTCTGGTGCCTGCTGTACAAGAGCGATCTTTGTTTCCACTACAAACATATTTTGAATTATTAGATTGCTGTGCTGATGGCCAAATGAGGGCTATTAATAACACAACATACTCATTTTAAACATGTGACAGCTCATGTGTGACAAGAGTATACTTATCATTAAAATACAAGCAAATTAAGCTCGTTTTGTGTCATAAGAGGAGTAACCTCCAAGAGGCTACAAGATCTCTTGCTGGATGACTCTAAAAATGCAAGTCAGACAAGCTGCTCACATTTCAGCTCAGAAAGCCGGCTCATCATGCCAGCTCTGGATGGTGTTTTTCCCTTTCCTAGTGTCTCCAGCCACTTGACAGCACTAAGTCAAACATATTTTGCTGCTAGAGCTACGCTACCTGGCTGCTTTCTGTGGTAGAAGGAGAGAAAAACAGCAGTATTATTGCAGGTTAGCACCAGGAAGGCAGCCAAGGCAGTGTTTAATGTCACAGGAGATTAAAGTTATTTTGTTTCCAAAGTGTTATTTCCACAGCACCACCGCCCCCGCGCCCATCTGTGCCCCCACAGTTCATATCAGAACCTTGAGACTGCTGGAAATTAAAACTTTTCAATCAGCAGCTCCTGTGCACATGCAACTATAATTTAGTGGCTTATTTCTGCCCTGCAAGAGAGATTTAACAGCACCAGGCATAAACAAGTGGTTTAAAACAGTGCTTTAAAGGCAACACCAAGCCTAAAATCTGCTTGCACTAGGGCAGTTCACAGGATTTTGAAATGGCACATGCACCCTGAAAGCCTAAAAACAGGCACAGCCCAAGAGCAGTGAAAGAGTGAATGAGTGCACCCAGTTTTGATACATTAAAGTGTAAATCATAATTTAGCCCAAAAAATTAAGACAAGCAGCTATGACTTCATCAGATGTCTCCACGTTTTCCCTCTCATTAAACACAAAGAAGATTTCACCCCCTTTGTCTCATCAACCATCCCAGTGCAGCCCGGCAAGGTCCCCCATCACCCCCAAGCTGAGATCTTCAGTCTCACAAGCAAAAATCCTCTACATTTTGAACACTTGGATAAAAACAAACATTCCTCAAAAGGAAGGTGTGGTTTGCTCTTCTCCCATACCTGTGTTTTCGTAGGTAGGTTTCTAATGTTTCTAGGAGACAGCTAGAGTCAATCAGAACTACTTCATCCCTGCATTCCTGGGACATGAGCTCCCACACATCCATCCAGCAACCCCTGCAAGGAAACGAGAAACAAAACTGTTCATTGTCCTGCTGGGGGTCAGGGCAGAAGCCCAGCAGAGCCTCATTCTTTACCTGACTGCTCCCTGGGAGGGTCCGTAGCAGAAAACGACGCTACACTTGCTCTCTTTCCTCTTCCTGTCTTCTCTATTTTTCTTAACTGCTCTTAATTTCTTTGAACTGAGTCTGCTACTGCTCCTGTCACTGCCACATAGTGTTACCAAACATTTTTCAGACCTATAACATATATATTATCAGCTAGTTATTTTTCCTAAACAAAACCTATGGGAAATGCTGCTCTGTTCCTTAATTTAATTTGAGTTCTTTATAGGTTAAGTCTTAACATCTATGAAAGTCTGGGTCACAACTGAGATGCCAATTTTGCTGTCCATGTTTATAATCCAGGACTCATCGTGACTTTTCAATGTTACAGCTGAAAACCAGTAGTGATTTTCAGAATATTACTTTAAGTATAAACACATAAAAGTTTTAATACTTGTCAGCTGAAGACAATTTACTAAAACAACAAAAGAAAAAAGCAAAACAAACCCGAAGAACTTTCACCATAAAATACCATAAAACACCCTACATCAAATTTCAAAACTTTGTTAGAAGAGTATCAAAATAACTTTACAACTCACGTCTGGATGTGATAAAAGTGCATTAGAGAGCAAAAAATGGACTTTGAATAAGTCATGGTTACCCACAGGCTGGCCTACACTTGACACTTTATCAGAATGGTCATTTCTGAGTTATGGATACAACAGAGCAGGAAAAGGGGAAGAAGCAGCCCTATTTCCTAATCAGAGGAGTTCTCTGTGCCATCAACCAGTTTGCCAGGTCATAGGGCTTGCACTTAGGAGAGTTCCAAACACTCCTGAGCCCCAAATGGAGCTGAGTAGCCAAAAGCCAGGCACAGACCGAGGACATCAAGTAACCCTCGAGTGGCATTAGCTGCTTATGTAACTCCCCTAATTAAACACACAGCTCCAACTCAAAGCCTTTTCTGTGTGCAGGAAATGCCCAGCAGATGCAACCCATCTGAAGGAGTTCTTGTAAAGAAGTGGAGCAGGAGCTCTAGGTTGGTAAATGAAGTTTGCTCTGTGACAACTGGGGGCCTCCACAGCCCAGCCAGAGCCTGTTTGTGTCCACTGCAGGCAGATTTATTTGGATTTATATCGACGGTGATACACTCTGGTCACTTCTGTACAGAACAGAGGGGTTTCAGCTGAGGAAGGGAGTGCAAGTCCTGTTTCTTTAGCAAACTGCACTGCTTGCCCACAGGCCCCAACGTTTTACCTGCAGAGTATAAAACACTGCTCTTCCACATATCCCCTATTAACCTGCCAGCATCCAAAATACTACAGGGATTTATTCCAGCACGAATTGAGGAAATAAAAGCAGCATTTTCCTCTCTACTCATTCAGCTTCAGAATTGTTCTACCTTGCCAGAGTGCTAACTGCAGGTTCCACAGCATCTGTTCTCACACAGAAAAGATTAAGCTTACTAAATATAAAAAAAAACCCCAAACCCACTTTCATAATGCCATGAATTTGCTTTATTTAAAAAAATATATATATACACCCCATACTCTCAGGATCTTGTGTAGCATAAGCTTTAAACTAATTTTATGAAAGGCCTGTAACCAAAATATAATAGAAGATAATGATTAGTTCCCACTATCCTCAAGCAGCACAAGCAAAAATCAAGTGTCAAATTCCACACGCCTGGTATCCCAGGGGATTTAACTAAACCCAGAGAGACTCCAATCTGCACAGAAAAATACATGTCCTGTAACTGGAAACCATGAGCAAGCTTTCACAGGTTGGAGGCTTAACCAGGAGCAGAACACAGATGAGTAAAAAAGGTCCAGACACTCCAATTAAGCCCAAGAGATTCATTTATTTGTCATCATATGAAAAAAAACAAAAAGAGCCACCCCACAAACAAGAAACCTCCCCAAAATCCACAACAGATTTACAGGGAGTGTTCTTCTGCTCAACCACCTGGAATAAATCGTTTCAACTTCAAGACAGAGGCACATATGCATATTGTTCAGTGGTGTATTCAAAACATGCTGTCACATTTTGAGAAAATACATTTTACGGCGTTCCAGTTTTAACCCTGCATCCAACCACAATAAAGTCTTGGTTAACAGTCGTGCAAGGCATTTTTAATAATCCCAAGCAAAGTGAGGTATATTTATTTAGCATGTACCCTTTGACCTCAGTGTGAGAAAATCTGCTGAGCAACCATTTTGGTCTAGAGCACAAAAACCAGTTTGTCTTTCTAGAGCATTGTTTGTATCACAGTGCAGAAGCCATCCATGCCCTGAGCCTGCCCAAAACTCCTGGTGCTTCTCTTCCTCTCTCCCACAATTATTTAGGTCTGCTATAACCCAACTACTTCTCTGGCAAACAGATCAGAGCATAAAAATTGATCTCAATACTTAAAAATAAATTGGTTCCAGTATTTTGCTTCCTTAAAATATTTCAATTGTGCATGTTAAACACAGACTTACCCCAAAGGTTTTGGTTTGTGTGTGTCCAGGGAGTGTAGCTGACACCTCTTGTTCTTCTTACTTTTGGGAATTGCATCAATCATGTCATTCAGTTTGGACCTACGGGGGAAAAAAACGTGAGGAACTTCGTATTCTGAAAACCACTGGATCAGGTTACACTACCTCACTCTCCCCATCTCAATCTCCTCAACTCTGCACTAACCTTCCCTACTTTTCCTGCTAACTGGAGCAAGAAGAATGAGCTGAAGCCAAGTGGAAGGCCAAGGCACACTGTGCTGAGCACTCACTGTTTGCTCTGCTGACAGCTGAGGAACTAATGGCACTGGGGTATTTATTGTGCTCACCAAGCCTAGAAGGTTCCACTTTCTCAGTTGTTACCTTTCTACCCAAGAGCAGAAAACTTTGGTGGAAGAATTAATACTTTCATTTTATTTTTTACATGCCAAGTAGTGAGGCAAACACTCTTCTTCCAGAGACCATGAAAACCCCCCAGTGCCTGTGCCAGATTCATGACTGAACATTAAAACTGGCATCTTTCAGCTGCAATCATGGCACTGTGACTGCTGGTATCAAAGATTAGGTTTGCTTTTTTCCCCACTTTAGGCAACAAGTAGCTGGAATTCATTGTGAAACACGGATGTTGAAGAGGAGAATGCATTGTGACAACTCGGCATCCCCGGGAAGGCAAAGGCAGAGAGCGCAGGGATGGCGCGAGTGGCTCGCGGACACTGACCCGTGCACGTAGAAGAGCGTGTAAAGCTTCTTGGCATCAGTCATGCAGCTGCGGGTGACCGAGAGCACCCCCTTGGGCCCCACGGTGAGGGGCTCCAGGGCGGGGTTCCCCGACTCCACCAGCTGAGAGAAGAGGCGCTCCACGCTGCGCCGGCAGCCCACGCACGGCACCAGCTGCGACAGCGCGCTCAGCACCTCCCGCGACGTCACCATCATGGCAATGTTCAGGTCCTGCTGCTTCAGCATGCTGTGTCTCTGCAAAAAAACCCAACAGACGACATCATGAAACGCTCATCTTCTGGTTTTCTCTCCTCTCGTTGTCTCCTTTTACCCGCTCGTCTCAGCAAGTGGTGCTTCGGAATAAACGTCCTGATCGGGAAACCCTTTTTCTCCACCTCAGCACAGATGTTGTAGGGAAAGGTCTCACACACCAACTGCAAGTTTTCATCTTCTACTCACACTCATTTTATCTTTGGCACGTGGAAAGGAAATTCATGAATGCTCGTTGGCATTTATGGAAATCTCATTTACAACCAACTTGTTCTGCTCAGACCACGACAATCTAGCAATATTTTTCCTGGAAGGCTTAATGCCCTTTCCCATTACAATCCTACTAGCTGGAATTAAAGAAAGCACACATTACCACTCAGGGTGAAGCCTTTGACTTCAGTAGTGAACATCCAATGTCTGCTATTAATAGAACATTAATGAGAACAGCTTCTAATATTGCTTATGTCAATAAGGAGTTGTAGATGTGTCTCCTGGCCCCTGCGTCAAACACATCCAGGCACACGTCCTCACAAAAAGCACATACCCTTCTAGTTCTTCTCACTGCTGAATTACTGGCTGGGCTTTCAGCAGCACTGGAGTGCCAGCAGCAGAGCTGGGCAGAGCAGAGAGTCCCTTCCTCCCAGCCCAGCACACAAAGCCACACTTGGGATATCAGCACCACTGAGTGAGGGTCACTCTTCCCTGGCCACACAAAGCACAGCCTGAGCTGTATCTGCACAGGGAATGTCATGCCATGATTGTATTTTCTGTATTACTGTCACACCTCGCCACTCAGACACTCCTAATGCACAAAGGACTTGTAACAACCTCTGGGGAAAGGAAGAGAAGACCATACAGTGCAGCAGAACTCAGCAATAAGTGAAAAGAGAAAGTGTTTTCAGCTCCTTCTATGCAATATGGAAAGCAGAGGTACCATCAGGTAACATTTAAGGTTTGTGCTTTTAGGGGAAGGCCCATTAAATCATCTGCCAAGCAGTATCACTCTGCAATAACCCTCTTTCCTGTAATTAATTGTAGGAGTCACAGCTAAGCAGGAATGAGCTATTTTCACAACCCAGCTACACTTGGCATGCAGCACGTGTCTGCACTGCTGCTCTACCCTGAGTGCAACTGCAGAGCAGCAAACTCTGGCCCTTTGGACATCAAGTGGCACAATTCTGCAGTTGCTACAGGTGTTACAGTGCTACAGTTATTTGCCAGAATTTGGCAGATCAGTTTCTACGATTAAAGTTTCTGGGGTACCACAAAATCAGCACACAAATTCTACCCTGGTACGGGCACTAATCATAAGAACCAACCTCAAGTAATTCACACTTCCACTTGAAAAGGTGGTTCAAAACCACTTAGAAAAATAAAAATCAAGATGTGTTTAGAAACTGTTGCTCCCACGGTAAGTTTGGAGCTCTCAGACATGCAGCAATGGCCTCCTGACAAGACAAGGTGCAATAAATGCCGTGGAATCCAGAGCACAACTGAACCCAGTGCACTTTGGTACCAATGTGTGGCTGCTCCCAGGTGCTGACGTGTCTGAGGCATTCCAGGAGTCACAACCTCCTGGAGAAGCAAAAGCACAAACCTAAAGAAAGCAAAAATCTCACTTTTTAGGAAACATTATTTACCTGAATGAACTGTTTCAATTGTGTGCTGTTGTTCTGATGTCCATCGAGGTTCAGCACATTATCAGGAAATTCCATCACCATCTATACAAGAGAGGAAAAACAATTTAAAGAGGAGCTTTCAGACAAAAGAAGAAAAAAAAGCCAAACAGAGCATGAGTTGTTTTACTTTCTTGGGGGAAAGAAGACTGAAATTATGTTAAATGCTCATTCTTTTCACATAATTACTGGAGCTTGGGAAAGGATAAAAGTAACTGTTTCAGATAGTGAATGTTTCAGCAAAGTAATAAATGCTTCATTAATATAATGTTCTAGAGGCAGTTTATAAATGGCAACTCTTAAATAGCTGTAAGAAAGCAAAAGTTGCTAAATGGACCATCAGTATTTACATTATCATCTACATTACTTGAGACCTCGTTTCAGTTTAAAAAAAAATATATACTTCAAAACACTGAGATCCAAACGGACCCAACAGCTTAACTCAATTTATTAAGCTCTGAGGAAACAGTCACAACAGTTTAATGACAGAGTCGACTCCTCCAAAGGCTAATTTCAAACCATATTAACCCAACAAGGTACTCTAAGGCATAGTTTGCTTTGTGTGATTGCAGCTGCAACTCTCAAGAGGCTCAAAGCAAAACGTTAAGCCTACAGAACAATGTGATTACTTGTAAGTAATTAATAACATTTCTTATCAAATTACTGAGAAACAAAGAGGGCAATTTCTTGGGAGGGGGCAGAAATCAGTAACTTTCAGCCAAAAATCCAACTGTGCAACCATGGAGTAAAACGAAAGCAACCAGAAATATGTGTAAAGCCTGGCTGAGTTCTCTTCTTTGTCCAAACTGAGAAATAGAGAATTTGTCAACACGAATACTGAAAGTTCACTTCAAAATCTGAAAGACGAAATAACAACTTTGGTTAATAACTCCAGTGCAAATGAACACCAAATAAAAGTGTCTGATTCACCCTTTTTCCTCCGTCCACCTTCCCTCAGCTGTCTAGGGAAGGCAGAATTCCCTGCTATCTGCCTAATTGCCAACACTGCCTCCAGAGAACTCACTTTTCCAGGCACCGAACACCACTCCAAAATAAACAGCATTTCTCTGAGAACAAGGCACTATTTTGCTGTCCCGTGTGCCCCAGGGTGAGCATTAGCCCAGCTGCCTTATCTTGGTGCAGAGCAGTGCCCCAGCCACTGCCAACCCTAACCCTCAGCTCCTTTTCCAGCTTCCCTCCCTCCTGATCCATCCACACCGAGCAGCTGCACCAGTTTCTGCTGCAGATTTACAGGTTTCCTGCATCACTAATGTGGTGTTTCTGTGGGCCAGGAGCTACAAGCAAAAGTAAAAGCTCTATCTGCTAATAACAGAGACAAGAGATAAATCTGCCTATTTCCCCCCCCCCTCACCTTCATCTCCCACTATCAGACAACACCCCGAGGTATTTTGTACAACAGAGCAAAAGAATCAAAGACTAAATTAATTCATGTGTCTGATGAGATTTTATTAAGTGGTTAAACATCAACCACCATCATACCCTGAACTGGAAGGGGAAAAAAAAAAAAAAAAATCCTGTAATACCACATCAAATGGAATGCCTTCTAGAAACCATAAAAGCTGCTTAAGAAATGAAAAGGGTTCAATATTGAAACCTCCTTTAATTTCTAGCTGAGCCAGAAGGAACAGGCAAGTGTGCTGGTGAACAATCCACTCGGGGCAGCAGCATCTCCCTGCACCTGAGCTGCTTCCTGGGCTACTACAAAGCAACATCCCAGATTATGAGCACATGGGCCATTCACTCCTAATTTGCAATCACTAATTCACTGATTCTAGATTTAAGGCAGAGATTAACTCTTCCATCTGACTAACAGGCACCTTAGTCCCATTATTTTTAAAATCTGAGTTTCAAAAGAGGTCAACAGAAGCCAGTTACTATCAATAACCACCATTATTTTTTAAAGATAGTGCTGCAGATGTAAAATTCTGTTTCAAAGACAGCTGCATGTCTTGTAATAGCTCTCATTAAGTATTTAAAAAATAAATTATAGATGACGGACAAGGAAGCTCAGAGTTCATTCACTTGCTTCTGCAGATTTTTTTTTTTTAATAAAAGCCTCCAGAAACCACCTAGAAATCCAAGTACTTTGTAACAACAGTAACGGAATGAAAAAAAAAAATAAAATGGACCCAAGATAAGATTTCTTCATGGTGAGGATGACTTGCACTTGCATAAATGCCTTTCCTCCAGATGGATATAAAACTGATTTACTGCTAGAGGACCCTTTCGATCATGAGGATGGTGTAAAAAGCAGAAGGGCAGCAACAACACAGTGCAATTATATAAAGTTTGGGCCTGGTGTTCAATTCTGGGACTAAACCACAAATGGAATTTCAGGTCTGCTGAAGTCATCCACCTGACGCCTGGTATAGCTGAATTTTCACTCTCAACCTATTACACACAACAAAAATAACGAGAGCTTGGCAAGTCTACATGACACAAACTAATGGGTAATTTTTATAGGGAGTCCAGGAAGGAAAAAAAAATAAAAACCAAAACAAGAGACGTCCAAGAGCTTAAAACCACATGGAAAATGAATGGGCAAAATAACTTTCAAGGTGTGGCCAAGACACCAAAAAACTCAAAATTACACTGTTCCTGCACAGTGCTGGGTTTTCCAGGTCATCAACCCCTCTAAGAGAAGCAGAAACTGCTTTGGACAACTTTAGGGGAAACTTTGCCTAATATATGAACACAGTTAACCAGAGAGAAGCCAAAAATAATGATGCTATTTAGTAAATTAATAATATGCCAGCATTCAAATTGATCAAAATTAAAATACAGCAATAGGACTTCGTTCAAATGCAGCAAAACCACATGGGGGCTGTGTGAAGATATTTAACAGTTTTGTTCTGGAAGGTGAAAGAATGGTTTGGGTTGGAAGGGACCTTGAAGATCATACAGTTCCACCCCCCTGCCACGAGCAGGGACACCTTCCTTAGCTGATAAAACTCGGGGTTTCTTTCATCCTAAACATAAGATTAAGAATTTAAATCACCCACATTTTATACCATTTAAAGTAACTACAATTACTGTCCCACTAACAAAAGAAACCAAATATGAATCATTAAGATACTAAATTACACTAAGTGCAATGTTATTTTCAACGCATTTTCACATCTTAAGAATTAAAACAAACAGCAACTGGCTAGTTAGAGATTTTTTTTCCCATTTGCTCCTTGTTCGCCTACAATGCAATTTTTCAATCTTCCTCTAAACTCTGGAGAAGAAGGACCAGAGAGCCTTCAAGCTGCATTTAGTTGCTTTTTCCACTGAATCTTCTGGAAACGGCAAAACCACCACGTTTTCCAATTCAGAGCAACACCCTGAAACGGGAACTCTCAGATCTGCTACATTTCTGCACACTCGGTAACCCTGACTTCACGCCAAAGCTTTCGAAAACGCCTTTGGGCTTTTCTTGCCCGTTTAAAAGCAGAATAAGCAGCCGGTTTCAAGCCGGGGTTTAACGTTAACATGGCTCCCTTCCTTCCCAGCTGAAAAATGGCTTTGCTCCACCCTTGAGCACCGAGCCACGCTCGTGGCTCCAGCACAAGTTGTGCACAGGCCCCGGCACAGCGATAACTCCCTCATTATGCGGTTCGCCTGCTTCTAGAGCCGGGCATCAGATAAAAAANNNCGCGTGCATAGAGGCAGTAAGAGAAAAAAAAAAAAAAAAAAAAAAAAAGTTGCCACATTCAGCTCTGTTAACCCCAAGTGTTGCAAAGTCCCGAAGATTAACGCTGCAGGAGCCCGAGGAGGAGCCAGCCAGGCCCGGCAGGAGGAAAGGCCCGGCCTGGGAATTGCAACACGCGGGAGGCGCCGGGAGAGCGGGACGGGCCCGCGGGGGACTCACCGTGAGGGTGTCATCGATGTAGAGGGGGATCTGCCTCTTCTCGAAGGGGAACTCCTCCTCGCCGTCCCGGCACACCGCCACCAGCCGCGCCATCGCTGCTGCTGCTGCTGCCGCTTCCTCCC